>CAUYLG010015025.1:0-172831 GCA_963573385.1 Cacajao melanocephalus | reverse complement strand
ATTTTACCCCTTAAAAAAAATTTAATTTTTTTTTATTTTTTTTTAAAAAATTAAAAATCCCTGGCAAAAAATTGGTAACCTTTTAATAAAAAAAAAAAAAAAAAAAAAAAAAAAAAGAAAGAAAGAAAGAAAGAAAAATCTATGTTCTGACAAACCCATACCTTTTCTCTTCTCTCTTATGTAACAGACAATCCTACCATTACAGTAAACCAGAAAGTCTTAAGTACACATTTAGAGGGCCTAGTCTCAAATAATAATTACAACTGGAATCAACCAGGAATAGCATGTTTTACCTGTCTTGACTGCACATGCTTCAGACTGGAAGTTTGTTGTGGGAAAGGAACACATATCTACCTTTTTCAACCTCTAGCCTCACTTCTCCCAGATTGCTAACTCCCTTCAGTGCCAACATTTGTAGAGCAAGGCAAGGAATAGGGAAGACAGATCACACTTGACCATTTGAGATGGTTTTTCCCTTTCTGGTGATGGTAGTTTTTAAAGATGGAGCTATATTTCTTGTGGAAAGTTTTCTTGCACTCAGTACAGGTCCCAGCTGGGCTTACCTCTCTTTTAATTCCCTTAATACAGACACTTTAAACCCAAGAACTTTCTGTGAAGATTTCTTTATCCATCTGGATAGGTCTGCTGGTAAAGGCTCAAGACAATTCTATACTGGCTCTCTCTTCCACAGGGCCCACATCTACTCCACAAGAAACCATCATGTATCCTTTGTCCCCCAAACATTGGAAGGACAACCGATCTCAAGCAGCACTCTGTAGGTTCTTCCATAGAAGCAGGCTGGTCAGCCTTTCTGTGCCTTTTCTGTTTTCTTGGACAGAAACTAGTGCCCAGACCAGTGTCCGCCCAGGAATCTCAAGTATTAGTTGGACACTGTCTTCTGCTTCACATATTATCCCTATTAGAAACATATTTCATATCTTTACAGGGCTGTTAAAGACACAGAGATTAAAACACACAAATGCATGAACACCCATAAAAATGTAAAGATTTTGAGCAACTTCCCTGAGAATTACTGCTTCCTTCCTGCAATTTACTGTCTTCTCTCATATTATCTCAAATCTAGCTCCAGATTTCAAGACCTTGCCAGCTGTTCAATGCCAGATCAGTTAACACTGCCCAATGTGAGAAGACAGCACCAGGTACAATAGATACTATAGAGTAAAAAAAGCAGAGTAAGTGCAATGAAACATTATAGCAATATTTTTAAAAAGTTTTTGGACTCCTCTTAGTATTGTGATTGTTGTTTAATAGCCTATAACAATAGATTAGAAAGTACTCCTATGTAAAGAAATTTAAATAATTACTAAAATATTTTTAATATACCAGCATATTAATATAAATCTAAAATTTACATTATCCCACACTAGTTGCCCAACTCTGATTAAGACAAAACAAAACAATTGAACCAACAAAATAATTAAATTTCTTTTCTATAAACAACAAAAGTGATCTCTTCCATCTCTGTATTTTGTATCTATTGCAAGGGCCTCATTCTTCACTGGCTGTAGGTGGAAGGTCCACCTGAGTTTTGTGCCACTTGGTTCTCTCTATGGAGCCATTCACAATATGATAACTGGCTTTTGTTAACATGAGTAAGTAAGGGGGAGAAAGAGAGAAGCTGACATCTTTGTAATTTAATATTGGGAGGAATAACTTCATCACTTTTATCCTATTTTACTTGCTAGAAGCAAATCATTAGGTCTAGTACACACACAATGAGAGGAGATTACACAAGAACATGAATACCAGGAGATGAGAGTTATTGGGAGCCATTTGGGGAAGCTACCACATTCTCCTTCCTGTTTTAATACACCTTGATCCAAAGACTATTCACTTTTATTTAATGACAGAGCAACTTCTGAGAAATTAGTAATGTCAGAAGTTTCCATTCACATCAATGGTGAACCTCCTACTTAACATTTGGTCACCTTTAAGGAAAATTAAGATGGGAAGAGTTGCAAGTTTTCTGATTTTGTTGATGAATCAGAATAAGCCAATGAAAAAGTCATATTTTTCACATGCCCTGTAAGAATAAGCACCTCAGTGCCCACTGATATGGGATATAAACATGAGGAACAAAGTAAACATAAAATAAAAAACATAAAAATAAAATTGAAGTAAATGTGGGAAAGCAAAAGAATGATAATGTTTTTCCTCTTCTGTCACTACTTTGGGCTTCAGAAAAGAGGAAAACTGGACAAAGAAAGAGAAGGGATGCTAGAAAGATATGTAGCAGAGAACCCCAGAACATTTTTAACTGATTATAAAGGCGGAATACTAGCTGCCAAGGGAAGAATG
This sequence comes from Cacajao melanocephalus, assembly GCA_963573385.1. Lineage (NCBI taxonomy): Eukaryota > Metazoa > Chordata > Mammalia > Primates > Pitheciidae > Cacajao > Cacajao melanocephalus. The sequence goes on along the minus strand of CAUYLG010015025.1, from coordinate 170,512 downwards.
TTTTAAGGACTAACTCAGTCCTGGCGAGTCTTGAATATGCAAGCTTAAAGTCTGATTATTGAAATTTTAAGTTGTCCAACAAAATAACACATATCTTTGCCATTTGGGCTTGTGAATCTAGTATTTTGTTGGTGTCAGAAAACTGAAATTCCTGTAGAAGAATGAGAGTTTTACTCTCTTTAAATTAATCTTTAAAAGTCAGGTGCTAAATTTTGACTTACATAAACTTTATGCAAAATAACTATCTTTGAGAACATTCTGAATTTAGAGTAAGATAGATAAGGTTTATATACTGACTGCACCGTTTATAATTAGCCAGGGAGTTAATTATCACAGGATAAGTGAGTAAATCCAATTTTTCTGGACAATCATGCTTTACAAGTTTAAGTAAACACACACAATTTTCTAAAACAAACATCTTAACAAATGATATTTCTTATAAATATGTAGTTTCAAAGTTACTAATTATTAATCTTTGAATGTTAGCTGTTAAAATGTTTTTTAGGCATTAAAAGAAAATATGATTAATTTTTAATAAACATAGAGAAACAAATACATAACGAAAAAGACACAAAAATATACATTAATATCATTTTGATTACTTAGGCAAATATTTCTGTACAAATCATGACAAAAAAGCTAGTGCTTTGCATTCTAACAATGACTTCTGTCAACCACTTCTTTACAGTCTCCCATTATTAGTTACCGAAATTTGTGGCCAATGATTTAACTATAATTTTAATGATGGCATACCAAATAATTTGGTCATTTTAATAATTTCTGTAAGTATAAACATGAACATGTATATGGTCATAATAATTTTGATAATACAGTTTTCTACCTAGATTTAATATCAAACAGATCCTGGAATGTTCAGAAGACTGTAAAAAGGAAAACAAAAAGAGAGACTAGTGTTTCTTGCAGCATGGTAAATGCTTTTCTTCTTTTATATTTTTTAAGTGTCTACTAAGTAGCACCTATAATGTGACATATTAGCAAAGACTTGATAGCAGTTTAGCGAAACTCAAAAAGTTAAAATATTATAAAAAAAGTAGGAGTAAACTAAATCTAAGGTCAAAGGAGGAAGTTCTGCATAGAGAACATGTGTTTTGGAAGGGAAAATTACACTGACTATGAAGAAGAGGAAAGGAAGAATAAGGCCATGCTGCACAATGCTTAGACAGAGGCATTTTATTGGTCAGAAAATTACATCTAACTTTTGTTTTTATTGTTTTCCTTTGAATCTGGGAAGCTAATTTCCTCTCTTTCTAATTGTATATTATAACTATAGCAAAAGACTAGAAATATGATGAAATGTTTTAGAGATCTGGAAACATCATAGTTCAGCTGTTGCTAACATGGCTTTAATGTATTTGCTTGTGTGAAAATTACAGCAAGGTCACAATACCACATTTAGAGATAATCATATGCATGTTGGAATAATTTGAGCATTGTCTTTTTCATGAACATCTGATCTCAATAGGTCCCTCTGAGGAGCATATATTCCATTCTGGGTCACACCTGCCAAGTCTTCCACATCAAAACCTGTGCACCTGCCTCTGGTCCATCTCCCAGACAGTACACTTTTAACACATCATCTGCCAGGGGGAAAAAGACCACATAACAGAAGCTTGCTTCAAATGAAAGATTTTCTGCTGAGAGATTTGGGAATTCTGCTGCCAGGCTGGCAGATGATATGGAAAGATAAATCTGAAAACCATTCTTTCATGCCATCAGGTTGGAGACACTTTCATTGCCATTTTTTCCCTGAATTCTGTCCATATATCTGTTTATTAACTTAATTTACATAAATAAGTTTCAAATATTTTTTAAAATTAAGGATGTTTTCAATCAGACTCGGAAATAATGTTTATACAGCAAATTGATTAGATATTGCAAAATAGTTTACATATTTTGTGAGAACATACTTTATAAATTCTTTTATGCTTAACTCTCATTTCTAATGAGTTCTATGGAATAAGCCAGCATTATTTTCCTATTTGATAGATTTAAATTATTAATATGAAAATTATTTAATATGTCTAGAAATACACAATCACCTTATTAAAAAATAAACACCAAAGGTTACAAGGAGATTGCTTAGATGATAAAACAGCTTACATATTTACATATGTAAACGTAAGAACATGTTTCTTCCTACTTATCCCTCATGTCTCTGGTAAGGTTCATGTCTAAGAAACAAAACCGTTTTGAATCCTCCAAAAACCCAAAGATTAAATAGCTATTTTACTAAACTTGTCAATAGTATCTGTATTTATTAAATATCTATTACTCTAGTCTCTGCCTTTTCTAAAATAGTGAAAATAATTAGAAAATAATCAAAGCAATACTAAAACTTAATTTAAAAATTATAAACATGATCATTCAAAGTTATATTTAAGTCTTCTTTAACAGCAAGTATTCTTTATTTCTGCTCGCCAAAGTTAGTTATTACTAAAACTTGTATATAAGTAGGATGGATGATTCTAACTCAAAACAATTTATCTATAGTTTACTAGCAAGCATTAAGATTTCTTTAGAAAAATAAGAAAGTTATCAAATTATTTGTCAATTATATATGAGTATACATCAACTGCGTTGTAATATTTAGTGACATATACCCATGAATAGTCTTTAATTCTGCCTCAAATTGTAAATAACCCAATTGGAAGAAGTTTAGTAACTATGCTAATTTCATAGCAGTCAGACTCTTGGGTGGCAATGTAAAATAGATAAGGTACAAACCAAAGATTTTGTTTTCCTCACCTTGCTTTATTAATTCTCCTCCACCAAAAAAGGGCCTTATTACTCCTTGTCTTATCAGTCAGGTTGGGCTAGCCTCATGAAAACAGTAAGACAATGAAACTGAAACAGTTTTACCAATCTCTGCAGGTGTGAGTTTGAGGTTGATTGAAATGAATAAAAGGCATGAGCTCGCCGTATCAATTTTTTTAAAACCAGTTAAAAGAAGCTTTCAGGTGAACTTGGGTTTGATATTGACCCCTGCAGGGTCTCATTAGGTTATAGAGCAATAGCCTACATAACCATGAATAACAAATGAGTCAGACTATCTAAACTGTGATGCCTGTGGCTACTCCAGCTGGTCCCTTCTAGCAGGGTCACTTTATGGGAGACAATAAGGAACATGAGAAAAATTTAGGGGCAGCACACTAGTTAGCAACTGACAGAACATTTTAGATGAGAAGAGTCTTATACCTATAAACCAAAAATTTCCAAATACCTTTTAAATAATGTATCATTCTTTACTGTGATGATATATAATATAGCTTTTCCAGACTTCCTGAATATGAAACCCAAGGATTGCCTGCTGTCTTAAACAAAGGTGCTGAGAGGGAAATATATTCAACAGTACTCCTTGTTCTTCTTACAAATGATATTTGTGCTCTCTGCTTCAGTTTCATCATCTGTCAACATAAAGGCCTATATCAATGAATCAGCCATTTATAGGTTGACAGAAGTGACACACAAATACACAAATAGATTAAAGTTACTGTAGCTGGATAGATATAGATTAATGAACACTCCTTCTCACCTTAAATGGCTCTTACCAAAAACTTCAGCAAGGTAGAAATAGAAGATATTCTTTTTATAACACTAAAGTGGTAAAATTAAAGTAAAGAAAACACTCCAGAGCTTGACATCTACAGAGGAGTTCAATTTTGGTCATTTTCTTCTTCTTAATGCGTTACAGCAATAAAGGTACAAAGGGCAATGTTAAGCAGATTTTTCTTCCCCACAAAGTGTATAATATCCCAAAATATCTTATGGTTGTATGGCTATAAGAAGACAAAGTATAAGTGTGTACAGTTTACTCTGTGGAAGATCCTTAAAATATAAACATACATCACAGAATACAACAAAAAATGTGCTTTAATATTATGGAGCAGAGGACCCAATTGTCTGAATATTTTATGACAAAGATAACTACTCAAATCATTTCAACTATGCACCAAGTTTTAGTGATGCTTTGATGGAAAAATTGAAGACCATAGCCATAACGTAAAATGTGAAGACACATATGCAAACTTTCCAACAGGGAATAAGTAACTTATCTCTAACAAAGGACCAGGTCGATATTCTAAAAGAGATTTTATTTTCAGTAAAATTAGTAATAATACCAATGATGAAATGCATTCCTTATAAATAATTTATTGGAAAAAGTCATTTTCTATTTTTGTGTTTTACCCAATTGTGAGAGTTTTTTGAAAGTCTTATTTCCATCAAATCATATATTAGCCATAATGTTGCTGTACAAAAATTTTTGTCATCTCTATGTCAATAGCCATATTTGCCACCTCAATTTATAGTATCTTCTCAGCATAATTAGGTTTTATCTTTTAAAGTACAGTCAACATGTTTCAAAATAGCCATTAATATTTCATTTTTATCATCTGAAAATTATTTCAATAAAACCAGAGCATGTCCATTAGAGTCTATGTGGGAACACATATTTAAAACTATGAAGTGATACAATCATGTATTCAACAAATATTTATTAAGCGCCTATTGTTGGACAGTTTCTCTACTAGCTGATGGTAGATATTATAATGTTCATCAACTAAAATCAGTTTCCATTCTTAAAAATTTAAAGTTTAATGGAGAAAGAAAACTTTTTAAGTAAGGTCACAAACTACTATGAAATTAAAATGCAATAAATAAACTACTACTATGATAGTGTCTGATAGAATCCTTCCCTGATTAAGTGGTAATAAACATTAGAGGATGAGTAGCATTAGATAGCAAAGGGTTTGAAGCAGAGAATAAGATACTTAGAATTGTGTGGGAAACTGATCCAGTTGAAGGAAATAGCCAGAGCTAAGACACAGTTGTGAGAGAGTTATGCAATTCCTGTAATTAAAGAAAGCTAGTATAGGCAGAGCAGAGTTAGGAATGCCAGTGTGATGACTTTGGTAAAGTGCATTGGGGTGAAACCATGCTGTGTCTCACAGACAAAAAGAGTGTTCATCTGATAGAGACTAGTATTGTTTTACTGATTGTTTGAGGAAAATGTCCATTCAGATTTGTCAGTCACACTTTCTGATTGGTAAGTAATTGTGTCAATATAGGTCTTAAAAATATTTTGGCTAATTGTGAGATATATTTTGATGTTTACCTTACATGTAATGGTGAGCCCTTGAAGTAACTAAATAATGATAGGATTATTTACAAATAATAGAATCACTATTTTAATCCACTCTCCTTCTAAAAGGCTACATTTTGGAAGAGGCTCTTTCTAACTGGATTCTGAAGACCAACACAATATATACAAGAGGAGCAAATACATAATGATTTGCTTTCTATATTAAAATTAATTATAAGTATTAGTAAACTACTAAAATATATGGTTTATTATTTTATTAAAAGGGTACCTTTGAAAAATGATATAACTAATACTACTTTTTAAAACATTTATGTCAGAGGCTTGTGAACCAGAACAACTCCATCTTGAATAGGGCCTGGGAGAAATGAGGCTGAAACCTACAGGGCTGCATTCCCAGATGGTTAAGGCATTCTAAGTCACAGGATGAGATGTGAGATCGGCACAAGATACAGGTCATAAGATCTTGCTGATAAAACAGATTGCAGTAAAGAAGCCAGATAAAACCCACCAAAACCAAGGTGGCCACAAGAGTGACCTGTGGTCAACCTCACTGCTACACTCCCACCAGCACCATGACAGTATACAAATGCCATGACAACATCAGGAAGTTACACGATATGGTATAAAAAGGGGATCTATGAATAATCCAACCCTTGTTTAGCAAAAATCAAGAAATAACCATAAAGATGGCAACCAGTAGCCCTTGCAACTGCTCTGTCTATGGAGTAGCCATTCTTTTATTTCTTTACTTTCCTAATAAACTTACTTTCACCTTATGGACGTGCCCTGAATTCTTTCTTGCAAGAGATTCAAGAACCTCTGTAACATTTAGGCTGTGTATTTTCAGTTAACTTGGAGAAAAACCCTACAACACTTTGGCTGTGTCTTTTCAGTTAATTTGGAGAAAAACCCTGATGAATGTTCATACCATCCTTGTATACATGTCACTGTCTCCAAAAAGGGTGTTTAGAACCACCACCAACACACATATAAGTTTTTAGCTTGATTTCTAATATCTGTCAAAGATATGTATATGTATATACATAACTCTTGCTTTTGAAATTCAACGAAATAAAATAAACGTAAAGGTAAAATTTATATATGCTTGACTTACAGATACAGAAATCACTATCTTAGGTCATAAAGTCTAAAATTTCTTACCAGACCAAATGTAAGTTCAACCAAATTGGAAAAGGATTTCAGCATTTAAGTCACACCTTCCTTAACCATGAGTATGTTTTTTCATATGGGAAATAGTTGATCAATTCATATAAGCTAATATTTCAACCCTTAATATATAATAAATGCTTTAAATGCCTTTCATGCTGAAACCTCATAAAAACCTTATGAAGCACTATATTTGTTCATTTGATCATGGGGAAAACTGAAGCTGACAAAGGTATTGTGACTTATGTTAGGTCCTACCAGTAAAAAGTGGTGGCACTAGAGTTAGAAGGCAGCAGGTTTAGTCTTTTTTTTTTTTTTTTTGAGCTACAAGGATAATTTCTTCATCATTTTTTCTGTACTTAGTTGAAACACAGGAAAACATTGTGCCATTTCCTCATAACTAACACATGGATGTTTTTGCTTCTTGGCCCACTTAGAATCCCAAAAGGACAAAAAATTAGTGCAAGAAACATTTCTAAAAGAACAGAGAATGAGTTCTTTATCCTACCTCAGTAAGCCTTGGGCTGATGAAGAGGAAGTGTATTCAGAGTCCTCTCTTGTCATACATATAAGCTAATGCTTGTTTCCCAAGCATTATAATAGTGGGTAAACTGCCTTTATTGTTCTTCCCTAATAGAATCAGTAACTACAATGAAAATATTCAAAAGAGGGCAGTGAAGTGAAAATAGCTTCATCTCCTCATTGATGTTGTACAGAAACACGAAAGGCATCCCAGTCTACTCTGAATGAGACGCCTTTGCTGTGTGTTCAGGAAACCTCAGAGCAGGCACTTAAAGTGCTGGGAGGTGAAGCAGCCTACCTGGCCGTCCTCATGAAGGTGTGCCATGCGGGAGGCGATGCCCACGTCCACTGCACACGTGCTTCCACCCCCTGCCTGTCCTGCTAAAAGTGTGAGGCTAAAGCCAGCCTCTCCAGAAAAAGAATGTTTAGTGTTTGCTCACCACCCTTTTCTTTTAATTTTTCGAGTATTTAACAGGAGGTACCTTTTAACAAGAGAAAATATCCCTAACAAACAGGACAAGTTGCTCTCAACAAGGGAGCAACTACAAAGATGATACAAATTTAAATAGAAATGTTTACTCCAATATTTTTTATCACATCCTTTTCATCCATTATTATTATGATTATTTTACCACAAAACACTGTATTCATTTATCAAGGGGCATACAAACAACTCTGCTTGGTTGGAATCTTTGTGGGACAAAAGGAAGACAGAAAACAACCTGCTTGGACCCCACTTCTACACAAAATGACTTAGGAAGACATGAAGAATACAGGCCCTTTTAAAGGTCAATTTAATCTCTATTGACTATTATTTCTAACCAAGAGAAGTCTAGATACAAGGAAGAGCATGGAAAGAAAGCATCATCATCAACCTGGGAGGCAGTGTTGGGAGTTCCAAAGCAAAGACAATTGAGGAGAAACTGAACAAATAAAAGACAAGTGTGTCCTATCTCTCCACTAGCCCTGCTACTGGTAAAACTAATTAGCCCATATTGTTATTTTCATTGTGGTGACTGAAATCTGAGAGTAGTACACCTTCATCCCCAGACATGCTTCTGAGTCACAAATCAATTTTGAAAAGATGGGACATTGGAAAAATATGCCATAGTTTCAATGTGCTACTGCCATAGCTCTCATCTCCTGACACACTAAAGGCAGTGGATTGCATAAAGAATATAACCCACTCTGTAGCTCAAGAATATTTTCATAAATTTCATTAAAAAAGAATGAAAACCTCCCTCCCTCTTCTTACTGACCCTTACATTTTGTATTAGTGGTATTAGTGTTATCAGTTACTGGCTTGGTGAGAAGTATTAAGAAGACATGAATCTCTATGTCTGGAAGAGGGTAAGCAGTATAAACATTAAATGTTCCTTGAAACCTTGAAAGAATACACGAGTGAACTTGTCTGAGAGTAGAATTAATTTGCAACAGTTAGCTAGAGTGGAAATAGTAGGGCAAAACTAGTGTTTTGATGTAATTCTCAAGATTCATTATTTCTCTATTTTTATACTTAAAACAAATTTCAGGTTTACAAATTTGTGGAAAATTTTTTTTGTGATTTATTTTATTTCTTCTATGTCTGTCAATACTTTTTCCTATTCTTAATATTTGATTTTTCCCCTTTTTCATTTCTTTTGATAATTATATTAATCATTGATGATCATTTTTCAAACATGTTGAATCAAATATTTGTAAACACATTTTAAATATTTAACAATGAAGTAGATTTAGGTTGTGTATATCCCCTGCTTACTAGAACCAGTTAGACCTGATAAAAATTATTCATATTATTTTAACATTTTAAAATATGTAGTTGAAAATTTTGATAGAAAGTGTCATTAAACTCAGAGCCCCCAAACACTCTGGAGTCCATAGTTTAGTACCATAAGCACTTTTTGTTCCTTAAAATTGTAAGAGAAGATACCTATAAAACAATACAGACCATGAAAGTGGTATGTGTGTGTGTGTGTACCTGTGTGTTTGTGTGTATGACCTAGAATATGATATCACTAATGTATGTATTTAGAGAGAGAACCAAAAGGATTACTCTGGGTTGTTATTTTATGTTACTTATTAGCCACTGCATCTCCATTGAACAAAGATTGCCTTAAAGATTCTTAAGAATAGGATTAGAAAGATGGAAATCAGCAACTCCAATTGCTAGAATAGTCACCCTCTTCTACTCCTGAAATTAAACCCTAAATGAACCAAAGTCATGGCAAGTCTGAGCCCTCATGGAAAACTAATTATTCTTCCATGAGATTTCCTAACCTACCATCCATTTAACTAGCTCATCTCTCCCAGAAACCTTTTCTTCACAAAGCACTGGGCTTATATATTCTTGAAAGTTAGTGAATCATAGTTGAGTAAATGCTGACCAAATATGAGAAAAATCCAACAAACAAAATATTTTATTTTCAACTCTTAAAAACCAAAAGCATTTGCAAAACCCAACACCCTTTTTCAAATAAAAGAAAAACAAGACAAATAAATAATAACAAAATGTCTCTTAACAGACTTGAAAAAGGAGAAAACCTTCTTGGTTGGATTGAAGTAGGCTACAATTTGGATATGCAAGAACAACAACAAAATTTTTTTCAATAATTTGACCTTTATCTTAAGCCTTCACCTTGCTGGCAAGAAAAAATAACTAATATCCATTTGGCTAAACTCTCTTCAACCCAATTATTAAAAGAAACCTTTGACGTGCACACTCTTAGATTAAAAATACTGTCCTTCCATTTCCTCTTATTTTGATGCTTTTGAGAAAAACACTCAAACCAAATAAAAATGAATAAATGATATTTGAAGATATAAGCCCAAAATAAAAGCAGAGCGCTTGAATATCCAAGTCTATCTGCGGTCTCTGAAGCAACAGATCTTGCCTTCCCTATTGCTGTTTGCACTGTTGCCTTCAAGTCAGAAATTTGCAAAGGGTATAGTTTATGATCATGTCTTGGTCAGAAACTAGATGAGTCTCTAGCTCACTCTGCAGTCACCCAACCCCTCCAGCACTGCAGAAATATCTGGCTGTGTCTTATTTGGTCCCAGAAGAGAGTAGATTACTTTATACCCCTAAGAGTAAGGCAACCTAGGCCTTGTTAGCCTGCTCACCTTTGACAAGCCACAGATGTACTTTGAGCTCTTTCTGGTTCAGTTTCATTACTCAAAAGCTAAGGGTGGCTGTGAAACACTGACGCTAATTCTTAGAACCTCCCTCTACCAGACCATGTGCTGCCAAATTTTCTTTAATTTATCTGTACCATATTAATCATCTGCAACTCTACCCTCAGTCTTACTTTTTATAACCTAATCAGCTTTAGTGGCTCTACAACTTCAGGAACTGGAAGAGTGTGTGATATTGCTCTTACCTCTCCTATGCTGCATCCTTTTACTATAGAACACCCACCCTCAAGGCATAATTGCCAAATATGAAAGAGTCATGGATGACTTTACAGGCTAACTCTACAAGCTTGGTTTTACTCCTTTGATCATAAAAATAAATTAGATTTAAAAGAATTAGGATAATCTCTTCTCCAAAATATTTTGACATTCAATGTTATCGTAGTACTGCATAATCTTACTTTTGAAGGTTATGTTTTTCTTTTCAAATCTTTTAGGAAAATTCCTAATCTTTCATAAAATACATCTCACTCTCCAAACAGTAGATATTCAGATCAACTCAGGTAAATCTTTTGTATTTAGATATACCAAGGGGAAAATACACTAATAGTGGTTTTATTATATAAACTATTGTATAAGTAGTTTTCATCCAATTATTCTTTGAAAAAATCTGTCAAATGTAAGTATATGTTTATACACACCATATCTTTTAAAAAGGATTTCAAAATACATTGTTGGCTATATTAGAACAAAATACTGTGAATTTAACAACAAAAAAATAGGTAACTTTGGTACAAGTGTTTTTAGGGAAGATGCTATCTTTTGGAAATCAGTAGATTGTCTGATTAAGAGCTCAAACTCTAAAGCCAAATTGGCTCAATGGAAAAACAACTCTGACACTAACTATATGACATTGAAAATGATACTTAACCTTTTCTTATTTCTGAATTCCCTTCTCTTTAAAATAGAATTCAGTCAGTTATCATACTCATAGGACTATAGGTATTAAAAACCTTTATTCAAACAAACATGCCTGGCAGTACTTGACACAAAGTAAATATTTAAGAATTGTTACCAGTTATTTTGCTGCTGTTACTCAATTTTAAAATTCAGGTGCACTTGTCCTATAGGTTTTGCTACGAATCTCTCAAAGGCATACTATTAAATGAATAAAATGCAAGTTAATAGAATACGAATGACACAATCTTCTATAAATCAAAATGTTTATTTAAAGAGGTATACACACATTATTATGTTTTTAAATGCATAAGGAAAGGACCAAGTTAACATGAACTAAACACTTTAAGCATGGTCTGTGGCTGCGACTGGAAATATCAATATAAGGAAGATTTATCAGTCAGGAGGTTGAAGTGGGACATTCACATCGTTTTGCTCAGTGTAGGTTGCCTCTTTGATCGGAATATACTTATACATTAATCTCATTCTTTTTTAAAATGGAAAAAAATAAGTTGAATCACTTAAATATATGTTTAAGTCATTTAACAGAAATGTTTTTATTAAGATTCTGGAGGAAGAAAATGATAGTCCAGGTAGCTAAATGTGCTGGTGTCAGAGTTCTGGTAACATTGATTTCTGATCTCTGCTATCTGATAATTAAAATCTATTTACTCAAAAAGAGAAATGGCACATATCAGAGTGGTCTGTTGCTAGGATTCCAGATTGAACTAATGTAGAAAATGTTGAGGAAAACAGCACAAAAGAGGTTCTATTTACACAGCATGAAATGTAGATATTCAAGCAAGGTCAGCTGACATAAAATAGAAGCTTCAAAAAAAATCTTTTTTCACTTAAATGAAGTTGACAAGCAATTTGGTGGGTTTTTTTCATTTTGAAGAAAATATCTTTGAAAGTCCAATTTTGATTAGGAGAAGCTTAAATATCTACTTGTCATGAATCATGAACTACTCTCCTATAAAAGATATTTAAAATTATTTCAAGTGTTTTTAAATTTGTAGTTTTTTTTTCCTTTATATTAGAGAATATGTAACATTTAGATGAAAGAGATTTCAAAGTATTAATTTCAGTATTATTTTTAATATTTCTTTATGGAGCTTTTGTCATTTACTGATGAATAGGATTTTATTCAAAGCAGATAAATTGCTTTTAAAAAGAGATGCTAAACTATTATAAGACAGACTACAGATGGCATGCTGCTTACCAATCCTTTATGGATTCATGAAATCAATTTAAATGTCTTGCAGGCAACCATTGATACCTTTTGAATTTGATTTTGCATGTGATATTTTATGTCATATGCATAATTTATTTATTTCTACTTGAATTAATCACACATACGTACTAAAAATGCCATTTGATTATATCTTTAGCTTGTTTCTTTTTGCATACCTTGCAGCTCTTCTTTCATACACACAGATATATATGTATTTATTACACCTATGCTTCTTTTACTTAACATCTATTGCAAGATGATATGAAAAAATATATGAATGTAAATGTGCAAAATGGAAGTTGTTCATAATTTGATTTTTATTGCAATTTCATTGAAATACTGTATATATAAAATGCTAAGAAAATAAAAATCTTGTTTATTTAATATGCATTATCATTAGTTTTAGGGTTCTTACCAATTCCTTTTCTTGGTATTTAATATTAATATAATCAATACAATTTTATCTTTAGCCACTCTATCTTAAGAAGTACACTGGGTTAGGAGTATCATTAAAGTAAATTATAAACATTTACAGTCATTGTTTGTATGTATTAGTCTGTCTATATTGGGCTGCCATATCAAAATATCATTAGTCTGTCTATATGTGGCTTAAACAATTTATTTTCTCACAGTTTTGGAGCCTGAAAGTCTGAGATTACGGTGACAGTTTAGTTAGTTTCTTTTAAGGGCTCTCTACCTGGCTTATAGACATCCTTCTTGATATGTGGCCACCTGGCCTTTCCTTGGTACATATGCAAGAAGGAAAGAAAGAGACTAAGCTCTCCGGTATCTCTGGAGTGTAGCGGGAAAATCTCAGCTCACTGAATCTCCACCGCCCAGGTTCAAGTGATTCTCTTGCCTCAGCCTCCCAGTAGCTGGGATTACAGGTGTGTGCCACCACATTCAGATGATTTTTGTATTTTTAGTAGAGATAAGATTTCATCATGTTGGCCAGGCTGGTCTCAAACCCCTGAGCTCAGGTGATCCACTCACTTTGGCCTTCAAATGTGGTGTCTTTTCTTAAAGGATGCTAATCTTATCTGATGGCCCCAAACTCATGACCTCAACTAACACTGATTATTTCCTAAAGGCCTCAGTATACAAACACCTTGGAGGTTAGGGCTTCAACATATGAATTTGATGAAGAATGCCTAAACATTCAATTGATAATTTAATGTATTCTTTCTATATTATTATTATTATTATTATTTTGAGATGGAGTTTCACTCTTGTCAAACAGGCTGGAGTGCACTGGCACTTCTTACTATCTTTCTTTGTGTTTATATTTTGCAGGAGCATGTTTTGTGCTTTGATTCACTTCTTATTTCCCTTTCTGTATATTCTGTATATATTTTCTTTGTGGTTATCATGTAGATTATATATAACATCCTAAAGTTATAATAGTTTTAAATTAATATCAACCTAACTTCAGTCACATATAAAAACCTTGACTCCTTTTCACCTCTACTCCTTCATTTTGTTATAGACTTCACAATTTACATCTTTATATATTGTATACCAATTAACATAGATTTAAGCTTATTTTTATGCATTTGTGTTTAAGTAATTATAAAATAAAAACTAGCAAGACATGGTGGCTCGCACCTGTAATCCCAGCACTTTGGGAGGCCAAGGCAGGCAGATCACTTGAGGTAAGGAGTTCAAGACCAGCCTTGCGAACATGCTGAAAACTGTCTCTACTAAAAATATGAAAATTAGCTGGGCATGGTGGCGAGCACCCGTAATCCCAGCTACTCAGGAGGCTGAGGTGGGAGGATCGCTTGAACCTGGGAGGTAGAGGTTGCAGTGAGCTGAGATCACACTACCACATTCCAGCCTGGGCGACAAAAACAAACAAACAAACACAAAAAACTAGAGCAAAGAAACTACAGTTATGTGTGTGTATTGATTTTTATTAGTCTGTATACTTACCTTTACTGAAAAACTTAATGTCGTATATAGATTCAAGTTATTCCCTAGTATCCACTCATTTTAAATTCAAGAACTTTATCATTCTTGCAGAGCAGTTCTACTAGCAATTAACTCCCTAAATTTTTTTTTCTCTAAGAGTATCTTAAGCTTTATCTCAATTTCAAAAGATAGTTTTTCCAGACAAATGATTCTCCACTAATAGCTATTTTTTTCCTTTCATCAGTTAAAATATCACCTCACTTCCTTCTGGTCTATGTGGTTTGTGATTAATACATAGAATGTTTATTGAAACTCCCTTATATGTGATGAATCACCTTTTCTTTCTGCTTTAAAGATTCTTTGTTTTTGGCTTTCAAAAGTTTGATTATAATGGATTTCTGTGTGGGTCTTTTTGGTTTATCCCACATGGAGTTAATTAACTTCCTGGATTTGTATGTCATATATTTTTCCTCAAATTTTGTAAGTTTTCAGCTATTAGTTTTAAAAATAATTTACCTTCTCTTTTCTCTATTCTTCTGATGATCTCATAATGTGCTTCACATAATGAAACTTTGTGGTTTCCATAAGTCCCTTAGGTTCTGCTCAGGTTTTCATTGCTATATTCCATTCCTTAGACTCAATAAATTTATATGATTTCTTCAAGTTTACTAATTCTTTCATCTGTTCAAATTTTATGTTGCACCCCTCCAGTGAATTTTTCAATTCAACGATTATATATTTTGGGTCCAGAATTTCTATTTAGTTTTTTATGTATAATTAGTTTTTGTTAATAATTCTTATTTTGTTTATGAATAATTTCCTGCTTTCCTTTAGTATTTTTGCATGTTTCACTTATCTTTTTGAATGTATTAAAGACAGTTAAAGAGTTTTTCTAATATGTCCAATGCATGGTTTTTTAAGCTGCTTATGTGATTTATTTTCTTCCTTTAAATGGGCAAAGATTTCCATTTCTTTGTATGGTTTATACTCACTTTTTGCGAATTATACATTTTAAGAAACAGCTACCTTCACTAGTCTTTGCAGTCTGGTTTAGACCTTTGCTAATTAGCAGTTCTCTGAACCTGGATAGCAGCTTGGGGTGAAGGATTAAGATTTTTTTAGGTATAAATTTTAGTTATTCTTCCTATATGGAGTGAAGGATTAAGATTTTGTCAGGTATAATTTTTAGATATACTTCCCATATGTGTACTTCTTTTTTATTTTTCCCATAGTTGCCTTTAAGTGCTTTAATTCCCACAAAAGTCCCACTCTAGCCTCCTCTCAAGGCCTTAGATATTTTGCTTTATTCTGTTGCCCATAACCTCTTACCTCAGGCATGCATGAACCTGATATCTCCCTGCAGTTTGCATGTACCGTGATACCATTGTTTCCACAGCTTCTAGCCTAACAACCTAATTATGCTGCCATTCTGCTCTGATCTCTAAGTCAGATGAGACAGATACTGGTCCCTCAGGCAGCTTGCAGATAGGCCAAATCATTGCAAATAACTTTCACTGGACTCTTTTTTTGGCCTGAGGGAAGTAACCTGAAATTGTGTCATTTTCTCTCTTCTGTGCCACACTGGGAAAGGAGTTGGGCAAGGGTATATAAACATGCCACAAATTTTCCTATCATTTTCCATGTAACTTTTTCTTAAATGGATGTTTTTGTGATTGCTATAAATATTTGAATAGTTTCCAGAGTTCCTATAAAGTTATTTTATTTAGTCTGTATATTTGATGTTCATATGTGGAAACAAGAGTCTAAAACTTGCTCTCAACTTAGTTTTTTAAATGCAACATAAAATTTTGTATAGAAAATAGTGACTTCTCATCTTCAATTGTTAATACATATCTCACTCTCTAGTTATATTTTTTCCTTAAGGTATAAAGGCACTTAAGTAGAGCAAAGAAGTCTCTTAACATAACACTTTGGTTGGGGAAATATAGATTGCTAGCTTCTTTAGGCTTCCCTATGAAACACATTCTACAGGAGTGCTCATCTAGTTAGATCTATACATATATATGACTGCAATCTCTTGAGACACTTGGCATTACGTGCTTTTTCATAGGCAGAGGGCTCATTGCTATTCGGAACTAAAATGACATTTATCTTTACTCATGTGGAGATGCCTGATAACTCACTTATATTTATCACACACTTCACAGTCATGAAGACTGAACACAATACATCATTCTATCTGAGATTTATTTTGTAATTTCTCTTTGATTGCTTCTGGTGGTCGATTGAGGAGATAGAGAGCAACATTAGCTCACAAGATTAAACAAAAAAAAAAGTTATGTTTGGGTAATTATCCTGTATTAGTATATCTGAAAATATCTCCTATTTTAAAAAATAAAGAAACACACTATTATAAGCCTCTGGCCATTAAATATCTTAGTTACTATGGCCACAAGTTTTTACTAGTGTAAAGAAGATATTTTATCAACAGCAAGACCTATACATAAAGGTTCATATATTAAACATATACACATGTATTGCAAAGCTGTATAGCACAGTGGTAAGAGTATGGATTCTGGTTCTAGACTTCCCAAATTTAAAGATTGGCTTTATTAGTTACACATAACCCTAGGCTTATCTTTTTCAGTTGTAAAAAGGGTATAAAAGTAGTATTTAGTAAAGATGTGTTATGTTATTAGAATTAAATTATTTAGGGCATCTTAAAACATAGACTACTTCCTGAGGAATAATATGTCCTTCATAAATACTATGTAATCTATGGCTTTAGATACCAATATATGTAGCTATGGGTGTATATATACTTAGGAAAATTCAGAATTTGCCAAAAGTAAATAAAATGCTCAAGTTCCATTTTACCTATGTACAAAGTTATGTCATTATTTTATTTAATTTGACTTCATATTCCAAATTTTTCTTATAGATTTATTTCATTTTCAACACAATTATATGCAAATACCCATATATCATTTATAAATATAATGTTCATTGAAATGCTGGCTTTTCCCACTGAGAGAAACCAGTTTAGGTTTTTTTGGTTTATAAATAGGATGACTATAAGGAGGGTGGCTATCAGTAGGATAATAAATACCTTTAATAGTAAAATTGGTAAAATAATTAATTATGCTATATTTACATGCATAATACAGGTCTGTACCAGAAAACTTAGGAAATAAATGTTTGATTTCAGAGTCCATATATTCTAAGACTAATAGTGAAATCATCAGGATATAATTTGAAGTTTCAAATGAAGCGTAAATAAAAGACAGATAAAATAAATATTGCCAAAAGAAAAACAGTATCATAATTCAGTCTTGCCCGTAATTTCATTAAATTTGTTAACACTACACTATATATTCAATGAATATTGAACAAACCCTCTCTTTTGGATGTAAAAAATTGAATGCTTTTATAATTTAAAAAAGATAGTAGGAAAAAACATGGAGTATTACATAATATTCAATTATTCTTTAAAAAAGAAAGGGATAAACAAGTATGAAAAATCTAGAAAACTTTAAATTCAACTATATCACTAATAATATTAAATATGTCAGAATGAAAGACTACTCACAGTAACAAATAGTGTCAAATTAGAATAAACGTAAAATATACTATTTACAAGACACACATGCTGTTATAAGGCATTGCAAATATCAATGAAAGGGTGGAAAACTTATTATGTAAATGCCAAAAGAAGACAAAAGGTAAAACCTAAAACTAGCATCATACTCAATGGTGAAACTGAAAGCATTTCCTCTAAGATCAGAAATAAGACAAGTTACCCACTTTCACCACTTCTATTAAACATAGTACAGAAAGTTTTAGCCAGAGCAATTATGCCCAAAAAAATAGGCACTGTAATTGGAAAGCAAGACAGACAACATGATTTTATATATAGAAAACCCTAAAGGCTCTCTTTCTTTCACTCTTCTGTCTCTCTCTCACATACACACATACAAGTAAACATACACACAACAGTTAGAGCTAAAACAAATTCAGAAATATTTTAGAATAAAAATTACCATGCAAAAATTATGTTTCTATGTACTAATAATGAACAATCAGAAAATGAAATTTTAAGAATTCATTTATAATAGTCTCTAAAAGAATAAAATACTACTTCCAGCTACTCGGAAGGCTGAGGCAGAAGAGTTGCTTGAACCCGAGTGAGCTGAGATTGTGCCACTTGCACTCTAGCCTGGCAACAGAGCGAGACTCTTTTTCAAAAATAAATAAATAAAATAAATGAGATCTATTATTTGATAACATAACAGGGTGACTATAATTAATTATAATTTACTTGTACATTTAAAAATAACTAAAAGAGTATAACTGGATCTATTTTAACCCAAAAGATAAGTGCTTGAGTGGATGAATACCTCATTTTTTCAGGATGTGGTTATTATGCATTTCATAGCTGTATCACAATATCTTGCTATCCCATCAACACTACACCTATTTACTCACGAAAATTAAAAGTTAAAATAATACTTTTTAGCCTTAGCACCTACAAATCAGATTTTTGATTCACTTTGAGTTAATTTTTGCATATTCTGTAAGGTAAAGTTCTAACTACATTTTCTACTTGCAAGTGCATATCCGGTTTATCCGGTTTTCCTAGTACCATTTATTGAAAAGACTGTCCTTTCTCCATTAAATGGCACTCTTGAAAATTCTTTAACCATATATATGTTTATTTTTGTGTTCTCTGTTCTTTTTCATTATATGTATGCCTTCATGGCAGCATCACAGTATTTTTGATAATATAATTTTATAAGTTTTGAAGGCAGAAAATGCGGAGTCTCTGTATTAGTTCTTTCTCATGTTGCTATAAAGAACTGCTGAGGACTGGGTAATTTACATAGGAAAGAGGTTTAATGGACTGACAGTACTGCATGGCTGAGGAAGCCTTGGGAAACTTATAATAATGGCAGAAGAGTAAGTAAACATATCCTTCTTCATATGATCATGATAGCAGGAAGGAGAGTGCCAAAGAAAGAAGAAAAAGCCCTTATTAAAACCATCGGATCTCATGAGAACTCACTCGGTATCATAAGAACAGTAGCATGTGGGTAACCACCCATGGTTCAATTAGCTACCACTGGGTCCCTCCCATGACATGTGGGGATTATGGGAACTACAATTCAAGATGATATTAGGGTGGGGACACAGCCAAACCATATCATTCTGCCCCTGGCCCCTCCCAAATCTGTGTCCTCACATTTTAAAATACAATCATGACTTTCCAAGAGTTCCCAAAATCTTAACTCATTTAAGAATTAACCCAAAAGTCTCAGTCCAAAGTGTCATCTGACAAGACAAGTACCTTCCACCTATAAGCCTGTAACATCAAAAGTAAGTTAGTTACTTTCCAGATACAATGCAGGTACAGGCAATGGGTGAATACACCCTTCCTATATAGGAGAAATTGGCCAAAGCAAAGGGGTTACAGGTCCCATGCAACTCTGAAATTGAATGCAGCAGTAATTAAAATTTAAATCTACAAAATATTCTCCTTTGATTCTATGTCTCACATCAAGGTCACACTGATGTTAAGAGGTGGGCTCCACCGGCCTTGTGCAGCTCCACCCAAGCTACATCACAGTCAAACTTCTGAAAACTAAAATTAAGAATATTTGGAAAGCAGACAAAGAAAACAACGTATTACTTATAAGAAAAAAAATATTTAGAATGGCAGGAGGTTTTCTTAATCAAAAATTCCAGAGGCCAGAAAGAAGGGCCACATTTTTCAAGTGCCAAAATAAAAAACAAAACAAGAAAACTGGAATCTCAGAATTATTTATCTAGTAAAAGATATCCTTCACATATAATTGGAAAATCAATTCATAAATTTTCTCATTACACGTCTACCCTAAAAAACTACCCAAAGGACATTTTGAATCAGAACAGAAATAAAATGGAGTGAATCATGTGGCCAGGCACCATGGCTCATGCCTGTAATCCCAGAAATTTGAGAGGCTGAGGTGGGTGGATCACCTCAGGTCAGGAGTTCGAGAACACTCTGGCCAACACGGTGAAATCCCATCTCTACTAAAACTACAAAAACTAAACAAATAAATAAATAAAATGTGTGGTGGTGGGTACCTGTAATCCCAGCTACTAAGGAGCCTGAGGCATGAGAAGGGCTTGAACTTTGGAGGCAAAGGTTGCAGTGAGCCAGGATCATGCCATTACACTCCAGCCTGGGTGACAGAGTTAAACCTCTGTCTCAAAAAAAAAAGAACCACATAACATTGGCAAAGAAGAAATAACAATGGAAGAAACAAAAACATAGGTAAATATAACAGCTTTATCTTCTGTAGTTTATAAAATTGTTTGATAGATGAAACAAAAATTTTAATGCTGTGTCATGTGAATATCAATGAATATAGAGTAAATATTTAAGGCATTGTATCATAAATAAAGAAGTATAAAAGGACATAGAATGTGTTAAGCTTTCTATACTTCATTTGAGCTGGTAGATGCTACACTGGCAAGTTATATTTAATATGTAAATATATAATATAAATATATAATGTTAACTAGCGCAGCTACTAAAAATGTTATACATAAAGATACATTCAAAAACACTATAGACAAACAAAAGTAGAAATTTAAAAGAAATCCACAAAACCATAGGAAGGCAGAAAAAAGAAAACAAAAAAATCAGACTAAGCAAAAAAAAAAATACACAAAAAATATAAATGTACTCATGTATAGACATTATCAATAAATACACTAATTATAAATAATCTAAATACATTATTTAAAAGTCAGAGGTTAGGACAGTGAATAAAACAAAATGACCCAGCTATATGGTGTCAGTGCATTAGCTCCATAGGGATGCCAGAGCAAAGTACCACAAACTGGGTTGCTGAAAACAACAGTCTTTCTCTCACAGTTTTGAAATAAATAAGTCAACATTCAAGATGTAGGTAGCGCCACACTCTCTTTGAAACCTGTTTGGAAGAATGCATATTTTCCTCCACTAGCTTCTTGTGATATTTCTCAATTGTCGATGTTCTTCAACTTGCAGCAACAGCACTTCTATCTTTTCTTCTTTTGTTGCATGACATCCTCCCCTCAAGTGTCTCTGTTAAAATTTCTCTCTTCTTACAAGGACACAAGTCATATTGGATTAGGGATCCATCCTACTTCAGTAAGACCTTATCTTAACTAATTACATGGATGATGTCCTTAGTTATAAATACAAGCACAATTTGCATACTGGAGATTAAGACATCAACACATTTTGGAGTGGAAAAAATTCAAGTTAATAGTTAGAGAACAACCAAAAAAGATAAAGCATGAAAATATCAATCAAAGGAAATTAGGCATGAGCATATTAATATTAACAGACAAAAAAGATACCAGAGCAAAGTTAATTATTAGCTAGACAAAGTGTCAGTATATAATGTTAAAGGGGTAAATCTACCAAGAAGACACAACAATCCTGAAAGTACATGCACCAAACAACTAAATACAAAATGTGTGAAGCAACATTGATAAAACTGAGAGAAGATATAAACAAATCTACAATTATAGTTGTTGACACATCAGCAAGATGCTAGAATAACTCAACATCATGAACTGATAGTATCTAATTGGGATTTACAAAATGTACCTTCCAACAACATAAGAGCATACATTTTTTTTTTCTCAAATGCTCATGGAACATATGCCATGAGAGACTATATTCTGGGCCATAAATAACTTGTAAAGAATTTGAATTTAAGATATAAAAAGTGTTATTTAACCACAAAGAAATAAGACTAGAATTAATAACAGAAAGACACGACAAATGTTTTCAGGCATTTGGAAACTAACCAACGCATCTCTAAATAATCCAAGAGTCACAGTCAAAATCTAAAGAAATTTTACAGATAGATAGATACATTTTAGGCATAGATATATAATCAAAGGGAACATAAACACGAAAAATATGTATCTAAATAAAACTAAAACATAGCAATAAAAATTTGTAGAACCCAGCTGAAGCTATGCTGATAGTGAGGTTATAAACGGGATGTTTATGAAAGGAGTAAAGGTTTTAAATCAATAATCTAAGTTCCAATATCAAGATATTATAAAAAGAACAAAATAAATCTAAGGGAAGAAGAAGAAAGGAAATTGTAAAGAAAGAAGCACAAATGAACATGATTAAAAATATAAAAATAGAGAAAATCAATAAAACAAAGATCAGATTATTTCAAAAGTTTAGTAAAATAAATCTCTAGTCATTTGGACAAGGAAACAGAGGGAAGACATAAATTACTAATATCAATAAGAAAACAGGAGATGTCACTACAGTCGATGCAAAAATCAGAATGAGTAAATATTATGAATGACTCTCTACAAGTACTCACTCTACATCCAATATGACCTCATCTTAACTAATTATACTTATAACAATTCTATTTTTAAATAAGATCACATTCTGAGTTACTGGAAGTTAGATTATTTTGAGGGAACACAATTCAATGATTAACTGCAGCAAAAGCCAAGTGAGGGATAGCTACTCAGAGAGTCAAAAAAGAGAAAAACAGAGTTTAAAGAAAGAGGTAGTACCTTTATACTGTTTTTAGTTTTATGTTTTCATTTTTGAGACAGTCTTGCTCTGTTGCCTAGGTTGGGTGCAGTGGCATGTTGTTGGCTCACTGCAACCTCCACCTACCTGGTGCAATCTCTGTCTCCTGGGCTTAAGCAATTTTCCTGTCTCAGCCTCCCAAGTAACTGAGATAACAGGGGCACACCACCACAATCCACTAATTCTTATATTTTTAGTAAGGGCAGGGTTTCACCATGCTGCCCAGGCTGGTCTTGAACTTCTGGCCTCAAGTTATCTGTCTGCCTCAGCCTCCCAGAGTGCTGGAATTACAGGCATGAGCTACCACACCTGGCCTTTCACACTGTTTTAAAAAACCACGAATATTCAATTCTTTTGCATAGCTATACAGATAGTCTCTGACTTACAGTGGTTTGATTTATGATTTTTTGTTGTTATTGTTTTTAGGATGTGTTTGTCAGGAGGTAACTCCATTATAAGTTGAGGAGCATCTGGATTTACAATGGTTCAATTTATGTTTTTTAACTTTACAATGGATTTTGGGGTATTAACTGCATTTTCAACTTATAATATTTTTTTTACTTATGATGGGCTTATTGGGACATAATCCCATCACAAGTTGAAGAGCATCTGTATTTCATTTTCTCTTGGACTCTCCCTGGAGTAGAGATGTTGTTCAGTAGAAATAATCTGGAGTTGGAATTATACCAGGTAGAAAATAGAAGCAGTAATTTTGAGGGCATTGTCAAGAGAGTTATTGAAGTGATCATGAACTCTGAAGTTACAGAGGCAATTATGTAAAGATAAGAGATAAAGGTACAGTAGTAAAAAATACAGGATTCAAAGGGTTCATGAATGTTATTAGTTCAATGACCAAGTCAGTGTAACAGAACTGTAAAAGGAGGAAGTTGGGGTCCAGGAAGAGTGACTTTAATGCCTAACAAATGGAATAGTTCTCAGTGATTATGGGTTCAGGACATGCATAACTGGATCAGTATGTGAAAACAGAATTTAGAGACAAAAGTAGATTTCTCATCTTTGTTATAGAATCACCTATGATGATGGCACAACTTGGCCTAAAAAAAGTGTTTTAGTCATATTCCAAAATCTCCTTCAAAAAGAGAATGACGAAGTAATCAGTATATGATTATAGATCAAGAAGGGTTAAATGTGGTGTGACTAGGATATCTGAGCTTCATGTAACGGGTGAAAAAAATGGTTTGGAAGAAGAATTAGGGAACACTACACAAATGTGAATTACATAGAGTAAAGAGCAATAATCAGTGTTGAGTTGGATACTGTTGGCAATGTTAAGAAGCATAGGTAAGAAATTGAGGCTTCAGAAAGAAATCAGTATGATGGAACTTTGAATAACTCTTCTCTAATGCTTTAATCCTATATCCAGTCTAAAATCATGAGATTTTCCTTTCTAATAAATACTAACATATTATTTTATTACTTGGGATGGAAGTTTTTCTCTACTTGATTATATACTTCCTTGCTCATTTTCTAAAGTATACTGCAAGTATTTTAATAGTATTTTCATAAACATGTATACATACCAAATTTACTTTGCTAGAATAAAATGTTAATCTAAAGATTTAGCTATTTATATCGAAATATACTATAGTTGATTATTAGCATATTATTTCTTCAGAGTTACTTTTTATTATAGGTTGCTGAGAAAGATGATAATTTTAATTTATTGTAGCTTTAATTTCAACAAAAGAATATTGGTAAAACCTTACCTGTTTTACTGATACTCATTTCCCAAGTATCTATTGATATGTTTGAAACTACTTGCCCCCGCACAAAATGGCATTAAATCCAGCATTCATTTTATTTCTTTTGACTATGTGGGTTTTTCCACTTATTTCAAATTAATTAGGTGTTCCTTCTTGCAATCATCTGTGGGTATGACAACCCAAATTTGCATTTTGTAGTATTTTATGTCTAGTTTGAAAACAAGAGAACAAAGATTATTTGAAATCTAGATAAAAAAGACCAGAGAAACAGTCTTAAAGAGCTTTCTCATAATTTAAATGGTTGATGGTTGAATTCTGTATACATAAATTGTCACTTTTATGCTAAGAAATGTGTCAAATCTTATTTTTTATATTAAATACCAATGATATATTTTATGCTGAACATTATTATCCTTAAATACTATCTTATTTACTTTTTGTTATTTGAGCCCCTTATGATCACTATGGAGGCCAAAAAGCATTATTCAGAAATGTACAGCTTTCTTATCATTATATTGTCATTATGAAGGATAGATATAAAGGGATACACGATGAGTCAAAATAGCCTAAATAATGCTGCATAATGACACCCCCCAATTCTCAGAGGCTTAACACAGCAAATGCTTATTTTGGTTCATGTTACATATATAAGACAGAAAGTTCTGTCTCATATGGTAACAACTTAAAGATCCAAGAGGATATAGGTTTCACTTTAGTGTAAATTTCTATACTTCTTGAGGCATAAAGAAAAAAGAAGGGTGGTAGTAGAATTTGGCTGTTAAAATGCATACCTCTAAAATGTGTAGACTGTTTTGGAAGGATATATGAGAAACTTGTAAGAGACTGAATCTGGGGAGGAGAAATAGGTGATTGGGTAGAGGAAAAGGAAATAAACTTAACTTTCATTATTAAAAATATTTCACATTTCATATTCCAAAGCAAGTTGTGTGGCCAAACTTAATTTCAGAGGAGTATGGAAGTGCAATCAATCCCCTAATAGTACACAGAAAAAGAGAACTGGAATATTTAGGAACAAACTAGTAATCACTACAATAATACTAGTAAATCTTTAGAAAGGAATTTCTTAAGAGGACCCATGAATCCCTAGGAAGCCTAGTAAATTACAGGTATATATAAACTCTGTGAAAATGCTATAAAATGGTAAGTTTATGGATATATGTATTGCCTTTGTTATATTATCAAAAGTTCATGAAGTTCTTTCGTTAAAAAGCATCATACACTGGGGTCTGTTGGGGGGGAATAGGGGAGGGACAGTGGAGGGTAGGGAGGTAAGGGAGGGATAACAAGGGGAGAAATGCCAGATATAGGTGACGGGGGTATGGAGGCAGCAAACCACATTGCCATGTAGGTACCTATGCAACAATCCTGCATGTTCTGCACATGTACCTGAGAACCTAAAGTGCAATAATATATGTGTGTGTGTGTGTGTGTGTGTACACATAAAAGCATGTAGAAATCATATTCTTTATCAGGCAAATAAAGATATACTTACAAATAGGAAAAGTACTGAAAACAACTGTGTAGCACTTTACTCATATAATGTGAGTATATTTGAAGTATTCTAGAAGATTTTAGTTAGGAACGTATTTCTTATCCCCAAATTTCTGTGTAATAAAAAGTAATATTATTTCCTAGGACTTCTAGGTTGTTCCATCTCATCTTTGCAGCAGTAAAATCAGGACATACGCTGATTAAGGGAAATGCTTTAAACTCACTGGAACAAACTCCACCTTGTAACATTAATTTTAGAATGATTCTCCTTTTCCATTTAGCACATCTAGTTCTAGGTTAAATGATATATCTGTGATCTGGGAAAAAAACAAGGTAGATAAAGAGTTATATCCCATACTAAATTGAAAAGTTTCATTCTCTATTTTCAGACTTTTACAGCACAGGGCAAGTTCATATTGCTCTTTGCTATTTCTTCTCCTCAAGAAATAATATACTTTTTTGCCATCAAAATAGAGTAGATGAATCTGGCTCATTAAAAATATTGTTATAAAAGTTGTTATGATGATGCAGATTAATTTCCAACCATTCAGTGCTTTAGAAATTTTAAAACATTCATTCTTGCCGTGTTTATGTGCTGTGCTGTTCAGTAAAATGATAGCAACGTTTTATCTCAAGCAGATAGAGAAGAATCTATTTTAAAAATACATTTATTGCACATTTTACTGAAAATACAGAGTTGTAATAATGCATATAACAGCATTATCATAAGTAGTAGCTATAATAAACAGCAGTTAAAAAGATTTTATGGGAAATAATAGCTGAAAAACAGCTTTCTTTCCCAGTCTAGGATATGTATTTTAAAACTGTTAGAGAGTTCTCCTAAGCTTATAGTTAATGGAATCTTTGCATTTAACTAACATAAGAAAACAGTTGATTAAAAATTCTCACTGTGATTTTTGAATGTCACTTGTTCATATATTTTATTATAGCTTAATTTTGTAAGCAGTCCCAACACCCAACACATGCAAATTAAAGAAATCAAAGACATTACCTAGAGTAAAACAAATCCTGTTATTTCCCCTTGTCTAGATTGTTTATGTACAGAAGTGTTCATGCTTTTAAAAATATCTAGATTGTTATGTGAATTTGTCACTCCTCGTATTGTTAGTGAGAATGATTCATATTTGATTACACAAACATTGTGGGATTAAACTGGAATTTTGACTGGAAATGTATTATAAAACATAAGATTAGCTTTGTAAAGAACACAAAGAATTTGGGATAAGATTTTTTTAATTGAATGATGTTTTTAAATGGAGAGGATTGAGTAAACATTTATATATTAGCAAATATGAGTTTATGATCTTTTTTTTAATTTCTTATAAAATAGACAAGAGATATTAATGTCAGCCATTGTAAAGGGCAATCAGAAAAGCTATAAGGTTTAGACTGGGAAAGAAGATATGTACTTCACAGCTCCCATGAGATTTATGCCACATAAAATAGACTTTTATGACCTTGAATGAGATTGTGTTTTAGTCTTAGACATACCCATTTTTTATGGTCATTAAAAGTTATTGAGTTAACTGCTCATTACACAGTTTAATCTGCACTCTTACTTTTGATCTACTTTCAGGACATCTGAAGTAGTTAAGCTGAATTAAGAGTTCTTCCAAAACTTTGAAAAGGTATAAAATTTGACCTCAGGTGTAAATGTGGTTGACATTCAGAGAGATATTACTGACTTGATGAAGTGATCCTACAGTTACATACATTACAAATATATTTCCCCAATTCATTGCTTACGTATTTATTATCCTTAATTATGTTTTTTTGAGGAAGTTTCTAATTTAAATGCAATCCAGTATACTAATTCATTTCCTTTATGATGAGTGTTTATGTATCCCTTTTAACAAAATTTTCTATACCACAATTCAGGAATGGATTATGTTAGCATTTTCTGGAAGCACTGAGAATTTATTTTTCTTATATATCAGTGATCTACTTGGAATTGATTTTATGTATAGGATTGTGTGTATGGTGGGGGTCGAGCTTCATTGAGGCAAATTCATCATAGAATTCTAATATTAAATAAATGTGTAATTAATGAACATACTAACATTAAATTACACGATATCTTGATAAAAATGGCCAAATATTGAGGCTACCTTTGTATTTTAGAGATGTTGAAGGCTTGATATATATAATTTGTCATGAAGAAAGGATTAAATTTTGTGCAATATACTTTGCAAAATGGCCAGACAGAATGTAGCTAATTGAAAAAAAAAAAAAAAACCCTTACATTCAAAATGATTAACATGAAATTCTGATGTTTAAAATAAAGAAGTCTCTCATTACTCATGTTGGATTCAGATTTTGTGAAATGTAGAGTGCCTAACTGAATTTTGACTATCATGATTCGTTTTATATGCCATATTTCCTTACCAAAGCTTCCTAGTGAATCCAAAATATTCTACTGGATTTTGATAATAATTCTGGATAGCAATTATTTCAGATTTGCATAGGGCCTGCACTGATGCCACCACACTATTTTTCTTCCTCTTTCATGTAAAACCACTTGTACTTTGATCTTGTCATTCCTAGTTTAGCTGTATTCAATTTCTAGTTGCGTCTATCTCATATAATAAACACTATATCACTCACTTTATTTACTGAAAACCTTAATCTCTATCTTAAGACTTATTGTCAAGGGACAGTTGTACCTTGTGAATATAATGACAATCTTTTTTTCTAACTTCTGTCTATTTTTCTTCCTTCTGTCTCCTTCCTTCTGTCTTCCTTCTCCTTATTGCACTGTGAATACAATGTTAATTGAAGTGGTGATAACAAGTATCTTTTCTTCATTCCTAATCACAGGAGAAACCTCCAATATTTCAAAATTAGGTATGTTTTTGGTAGAGTTTTCTAGGTAATGTTTATTGAATAAGAAAGTTTTATTTCTGATTAGTAACTTTGATAATGAATAGACATATAACTTGAAAATTACTGTATTTTCCTCTATTTGAATACATAAAATTTTCCCTTCTTAGTCTTTTAATATGGTAAATTGCAAACATTTAATTTCTAGTGTTTAACCAATTCTAAAATCCCAGATTAAATGTATTTGGTCCTGATTTTCATGTGTTACTGGATTTGACTTACTAATATTTTGTTTGGGATTTTATTTTTCTGTGTTCTTGAATGAAATTGACTTAGAATTTATCTGTTTTGTTGACTGTATTCTAGTCCAGTTTTGTCATTTAGATAATGATGACCTTAATTTTTTTCAAAGCTGAGATTTAGTTTCTATTTTATTGTTATTCTAAAAATTTTATTTGAAAAGTTTTATTTCTTATTTAACTATTGGGAAGAAACTGCTGATAAAGTCAACCTGGATGTATAGATTACTTTTTTGAAATATTTAAAAATATGAATTCAATTTCTTTTATAAACACGGAATGGCTTAACTATACTATTTGTGTCAACTTTGAAAATTGTACTTTCTAGGAATTTGCTTTTATCTTCCAAAATATATGAGCAGTAAATTGCTCAATGTCAAGTCCAGCTCCTGGTGATAAACCTATGAGTGATCTTTCAGACCTCACCACAGATAATTTCAAAGACGTTAACTGACAGGCAGATAAAGCTACGAAAGCTGCCCTTCCCACCCCACAACTGGTGCAGCTAGTGCACTGCATCCTCTAAAGGAAGCTACAGCAAGATATCAACACCTTGGCCAATTATGGTCTTTCACATATTTACCTTTTGGGTCTGGTGGTGCCCTGATACCTACAGCTCTTTATCTGAGGCCTTTGGAAGAGATATTTTTAAGGTTTTTCTGAGGAGGTCTCCTGATAGTACGAGAAGAGGAAAAACTTAAAGACACTTTTTCTCATTAATACAATCTCCAGTATTTTTTCATTCTTATTGCCTGCCTTCACTTCAACATCCCTGCCATAGTCTATAATAGTGCTAGAGACTTTTCCTTGCAGATCTCCCCACAGTGGGACAAACCCCACATCTGCACTCATCCACCTACCCTGGAGTATCACTTCATGTGGGAAGATGGAAATAGGGAAATTGGAGCTTTTGCTGGATTTAGAGTGTACCTTATAACACCATAGTAAATGATTAAGGGCTTAACCCCATCATTTTTTGTCTTATTGCCTTGTTGTGGTGGTGGTTTTGTTTGTTTGTTTGTTTTTAAGGTGTGCATTTATGTTTAATATATTTTTTAATCTTTTTAATTTTTACTTTAAGTTCTGGGATACACATGCAGAACGTGCGGGTTTGTTATATACTATACATGTGCCATGCTGGTTTGCTGCACCTATCAACCTGCCCCCAGGTTGTAAGCCCTGTATGCATTAGGTATTTGTCCTAATGCTCTCCCTCACCTTGCCCTCCACCCACCGACAGACCCCAGTGTGTGATGCTACCCCTCCCTGTGTCCATGTATTCTCACTGTTCAACTACCACTTATGAGTGAGAACATGTGGTGTTTGGTTTTCTGTTCCCGTGTTAGTTTGCTAAGAATGATGGTTTCCAGCTTCAGCCACGTCCCTGTGAAGGACATGAACTCATTTTTTTATGTCTGTGTAGTAATCCATGGTGTATATGTTCCACATTTTCTTTATCCAGTCTATCATTGATGAGCATTTGTGTTGGTTCCCAGTCTTTGCTATTGTAAATAGTGCTACAATAAACATACATGTGCATGTGTCTTGCAAGTTGAATGATTTATAAACCTTTGGGTATATACTCAGTAATAAATTGCTGGGTCAAATAGTATTTCTGGTTCTAGATCCTTGAGGAATCCTCACACTGTCTCCCACAATGGTTGAACTAATTTACAATCCCATCAGCAGTGTAAAAGCATTCCTATTTCTCCACAGCCTTGCCAGCATCTGTTGTTCCCTCACTGTTTGATAATAGCTATTCTAACTGGTGTGAGATGGTATCCCATTGCGGTTTTGATTTGCATTTCTTTAATGACCAGTGATGATTAATTTTTTTTTCATATGTTTGTTGACTGCATAAATGTCTTCTTTTGAGAAGTGTCTGTTCATAATACTATTTGCCCACTTTTTAATGGGGTTGTTTTTTTTTTTTTCTTGTAAATTTGTTTAAGTTTCTTGTAGCTTCTGGATATTAAATCTTTGTCAGATGGGTAGCTTGCAAAAATTTTCTCCCATTCTGCAGGTTCCCTGTTCACTCTGATGACAGCTTCTTTTGTTGTGCAGAAGGTCTTTAGTTTGATTAGATCCCATTTGTCAATTTTTGCTTTTGGTACTGGTACCAAAACAGATATATAGACCAATGGAACAGAACAGAGGCCTCAGAAATAACACCACACATGTACAACCATCTGATTTACAACAAGTCTGACAAAAACAAGCAATGGGGAGATAATTCCCTATTTAATAAATGGTGGTGGGAAAACTGGCTAGCCATATGCAGAAAACACTGGACCCCTTCCTTACACCTTATACAAAAATTAACTCAAGATGGATTAAAGACTTAAATGTAAAACCCAAAACCATAAAAACCCTAGAAGAAAATCTAGGCAATACCATTCAGGACATAGGCATGGACAAAGACTTCATGACTAAAACACCAAAAGCAATTGCAACATAAGCTATACATTTATTTTTCAAATTTTATTTGTATAAATTCATGGAGTATATGTGCTCATTAGGCTTACTGATGTAAGGAGCTACTTCAGTCACCTAACAGCTTAGCTCTAACTCTCCCAGCTCAACTGAACTCATGACAAATATGTTAATGACATGTAATTACCATTATATATCATATAATCGATTGTATTGCATAATAGTTATATAGATTAATAATAGTATTATTTGTTTAACATCTCTAGAAGCTACAATGATTCTTGTTTTTTTGCATTAACAAAGTTCTCCTCTGAATCTTCTCCCTCCCACTTTCTAGATGAGTCTTTCTAGAGATTGTATTAATTTTTTGAATTCCAACTTTTGCATCTATTTTCTCTTTTATACATTTCTTTTATTCATTTTTTTGATAATGGCTTTCTTGACAATTTTATCAATTTATGTTCTAATTCTATGATTCTTTTCTGCCTGATTCCTCTAGATGCAATCTTAGCTCCTAAAGATGAATACATAATAGATTTACAGCATTTTTTTTTCTTAATACACACAGGAAAGACTAAATTTATCTTCTGAATGTCTTTACTTGCATTACACCCATTTTCTTATGTTTTATTTTTATTATTATTTAGCTCAATGTTTTCTAATTTATATTTTTAAATTTATTTTGATTCTTGGGTTATGCCAAATGTTACTACTTACATCTCAAATATTTGGAGGATTTTTCTTTCTTTTTCAGTCTCTTTTGTATTCTAGTTTAATTTTATTGTAGTCAAAGAATTGCCTGAGTGATTTAAAATTTAAAAATCTTGTTGAAGCTTTTTTGTGGCCCAATATATGGTCAGTTCTGATAAATGTTCTACATGAGGACTAGAAAAAAATGTGGACTCTGCAGTGTTCTACATATGTCAATAGTTTAATTTTTAACTGTGTTCTGATTCTTTTCTGTTTTGTTTTGTATCATTTATAGCCTACTTGTTCCTATGGGTAAGAGGTGGTATCTCATTATGGATTTTATTTTCATTTACCTAATGTATATGATGTTGAGCATCTATGTGTTTATTCTCCATTTGCCTGTCTTCCTTAAAAAAGGTATTTTATGTTTTCTCATTTTTAGATTGAGTTTTTGTTGTTATTGTTGTTGAATTATAAGAGATTTTAAAATATATATTCTGGATGCTAGACCCTTATCGGAAATATAATTCACAATTTTTTCCATTCTGTTATTTGATTAATTGACTAGTTACCTCAGGATATTAACATTTGATTCTATTTTTTTAATCATGGTGCCTGGAAAATAGTAGTCACTCAATAAATGTTTGTTTAATTGATGTAATTAATTAGATGGTGAGAACTTTGATATGCATTATGACATGTGTGTTTTTACTCTGCCCATTACCAGATATTTAGCCTTTCAAAATGTATATTGAGGTACGCATTTCAAATATTTAAATACTTAATTTAAGTATTTTAAAAGAGCATTAGAATTAGTAAAATCCATTGTTTGAGAATAATGACTTAAATTTCTTCAAATTGTAGTATGCTTAGGTAACATTTAACTTATAAATATCAACTACTAGAAGAAAATAATTTTAAAATATAAAATTTTCCCAAGTTTCTGATCATGCACATATGAGCTAAAGAAAGCTATTGTATTTGTCTTTAAATATAGTGGCTTTATTTTATCTTAAATATCTTGTTATATTTCAATAGTCATCTGCTAAAAAGGTATTAAACAAAATGAAGGAGTCAAAACAGGAAAGAAAATAAGACATTATTCATCGATTATACAGCTTAGATATTTCATTAATTGGCCTAATTGAAAAGTTGGAATACGTTAGATGGGCATTCTCTCATTAATTTCTATCATTATCTTTCATATATTCATAGAACAACAAATACAATTATTTCTATGCATTTCTTTTTAAACATACAAGATCATTTATAAACCAATTAAGTCAGTAATAATTGTGCTCGTGTTTCCTAGAAAATGACAGATTGAAAATATGGACACTTTAGCTATAAAAAGCATAAAATACATAGTATAATAATAACTTTTAAATTTTAGCTTAAATTTTTTTTTTTGCTTTGTTTCTTGGTTTTTGTTTATTTGTTTTTGATAAGATGAATGAAGTATGACAGCTTAGGAGACTTGTTCAAATTAACCCAATTAGGAAATAATGAAAGCCACAAAACAGGAAAGCATTTCCATGAATTTTGTTTTGTAAAGTGTATCTGAGAAACTTCTACACTCGCAATTCTAAGCCCAATAAGATAAATATGCCATGCAAGATATTTACATCATTCTAATATGCCAATATAAGCTAATTATCCAGCAGAAATAAAATAGTTAAGAGTTTATAACAAAGAAAGGAGGAATGAGTCAAGTTGGTACTCAAATGAATGGAATATCATAGAATATGGTATATTGAAGGAATATATAGAAGGAACAATGCTAAATCACTCAGGTATTAGAAATATCTACTGACAAGGTGGTTTTAATTTATGGCTAATATCTCATGAGACAACTTTTTCAAGGTTCCGACAAGATATTTATAAAGATTCAGAAATAAATAAATGTTTAGACAAATTTTTAAAAGATAATTTACGTATCTACTTCTTGTCAATATCTTGAAGATATTTTGATAATTTGGCCAAACCTAATTTATTATATCTACTTTATTTTTGTAAAAACTATGAATATTCATTTGAAGGGCAGAAATTCCAGTAAACAATAATGAATGGCTCTAACATACAAGTACCTTACATTAATACAATTTATCCATGATGTCAAATAATATACTGATGCATGCTGTATTAAAAACAAGGAAAATCTTATTGGTAGTGTATCATATGCATTCTAATTCTACATATAACCTACTTATTTCACTTCTGAGGCAAGTATCAATAAAACTATGAGAGGATACTTTTCAAATTCCCAATATTAGTGAATAACCACATCATGAAACTCTGATAAGATCCTTGATTCCTTCTCTCCTTCATCCCTTGCACACACACATAAATTCACACACACTAAATTTGCAAGTACTAACAATTCTATACTCTAATAGTTGTAAAATATCTTATATCTAGCCCTGTACCAATTTTTATGTAAATTATGCTCACCTCCCAGTGATCATCCTTCTCCAGTATTTTCAATTTGAACAGGATAATTTACATAAAACATTAATTTGATTATATTACTCCCTTACCTAAACTATTATTAAAAGGAGCTCTATTTAGTGTCTTTGAGTTGTCGTATCATGTATCTTATGATTTGACCTACTTGCTTTATCTTTCTTTACTATGAGTTTTGTATTTCATACGCTCACGGAATTCCTTCTCATAGGTCATTAGATCATTTATTCAAAAGCATTTAAGGATCAACTACTTTGCACATGAAGGAATTAAAAGGAAACTATGAGGCAAATATTTAAATGAGCATATTTGGATATTTATATACAGGCATATCTCATTTTATTATACTTTGCAAATAGCATTTTTTAAATTGAATATCGTGGCAACCCTATATTAAGCAAGTCTGTTAGCATCATTTTACCAACAGTATGTGCTCACTTTGAGTCTCCTAGTCACAATTTATTAATTGTCATAATGTTCAAACTTTTTCATTTATCTGGTATAGTGCTCTGTGATTACTTGTCTTTGTTATTAACATTGTAATTGTTTTACTGCACCATGAACATGTCTATACAATAAGGCAAACATAATAAATGTTTTGTGTGCTCTGATTGCTCCACAATCGTCCTTTTCCCTCCCTCTCTCCGTTTCTTCCAGCTTCTGTACTTCCAGAGACACAACAGTATTGAAATTCAAGCAATGTAATTATTCTACAGTGGCATCTAAGGGTTCAAGTGAAAGAAAGAGTTGCATGTCTCAGTTCAAATCAAAAGCTGGAAAACATTGAGTTTAGTGAGGAAGGCATGTTGAAAGATGAGATATGTCAAAACTTAGGCCACTTGTTCCAAACATTTAACTAAGTTGTAAATGCAAGGAAATAGATCATGAAGGAAATTAAATGTGATACACCAGTGAACACAGAAGTAATAAGAAAGTGAAACATCCTTATTTCTGTTTTGGAGAAAGTTTTAGTGGTCTGAATAGAGGATCAATCAGTCATAACATTCCCTTAAGCCAATGCCTAATCTAGAGCAAAGTCTTAACTCTAATTATATGAACGCTGAGAGAAGTGAAGTAGCTGCAGAAGAAAAATTGGTATTTAGCAGAGGTATGTTGATAAGATTTAATAAAAGAAGTGATCTCCATCACATAAAGGTGCAAGGTGACATAGCAAATGCTGATGTAAAGCTGCAGCAGGTTATTCACAAGATCTTGCTAAGATAATGATGAAAATGGCTACACTAAATAACAGATTTTCCATGTAAATAAAATGGTCTTATATTAGAAGTTGCCATCTATAATGTTCATAGCTAGGGAATAGGAGTCAATACTTGGCTTCAAATCTTCAAAGGACATGCTGACTCTCTGGTTAGGGAATAATGCAGCTGGTGACTTTAATTTAAAGATAATGCTCATTAACCATTCTGAAATTCCTGAAATTCCTAAAATCATTAAGAATTACAATAAATCTTATCTATCTGTGTCCTATAAATGAAAAACAAAGCCCGGATAACTGTACACCTGTTTACAGCATGGTTTAACTGAATATTTTATAACATCTGTTGAGACCTACTGCTCAAAAAAAGAGAGATTTCTTTAAAAGTATTAATGTTCCTTGACATAACCATTAGTGCACCTGGTCATCCAGGAGCTCTGATGGAGAAGTACAATATTAATGTTGCTTTCATGTCTGCTAACAAAATACTCACCTGCAGTTCATGGATCAGGGAGTAATATTGAACTTCAAGTCTTCTAACTTTAGCCACAGATAAAGGAGTCATTTCTAGCGTTATTTTATTTAAGAAATGTATTTTGCAAGACTACAGTTGCCATAGACATTAATTTTTCTGATGGATCTGGGAAAAGAAAATTGAAAACCTTCTGAAAAGAATTAATCATTTTTAGATGACCCCTAGAGCATTCATGATTAATTGGTGGAGGACAATCATCACCCAAATCAGTTGGCAGTCATGAACAAAGCAAGATCTGCCACCAGCAAAAAAGATTATGACTCACTGAAGGCTCTGATGATTAGTAGCATTATTTATAGCAACACAGAGGTTTTAAATTATGTACTTGTTAAGCTGAAATGTTACTGCACACTTAATAGACTACATTATAGGGTAAATGTAACATTTATTGCACTGAGAAACCAAAAAATCTATGTGACTCACTTCATTGCAATATTCACTTTACTGCAATGGTCTAGAACCAAACTCCACAATATGCCTGCAATATGGCTGCAGTAATATTCTATATGAACAAAAGGGAAAATATAGTAACCCTTTGCCCTATTATAAAATATGCTCACAATGGTGTCACATTTTTAATTTCAGAAAATGATAACAGAAATACTAAAATGACATTAACCACAAAAACAAATGTCCACATTTTATATATATGTGCATATATATGATTTCTAAAATACTGTGACAATAGACATATTTTTATTACACAGAAAAAAGATTGTGAAAATGTTTTATCACTAATATATTATTTTTACCAAACTTTTTAATAATTAAATATTATATAAGATATGTGGCTTCAACTTGGAGAAGAAAATACAGGAACAACATCAAAGCAAATTAAAAAGTGGTGTTGACTTATATCAGAAATAATTTCAACATAATTTTTGTTGGAAAATTAAAAATTATGACTATAACAGAAAGCAGAATGAAGAAAGCAAAATAAATTTAATAATGGTCCTATTAGAAATGCACCAGTGGTAAAGTAAATGCAAGTTTCTTTGCTCCTAGGTAAAATAAATGTAAAGGTGAAATGGATTTTAGTGATTTATTTTTATTGATTTTAGGTCTCCATAAAAGGTCTCCCTCTGTCACCCAGGCTGGAGTGTTGTGGTATGATTGTAGCTGTTAGAGCCTCAAACTTCTGGGCTCAAATGATCATCCTGCATCAGCCCTCCAAGTAGCTAGGAATACAGGTGCATGACACTATGTCTGGCTGATTTTTTAAAAATGTTTCTTTTGTAAAGACAAGGTCTTGCTATGTTGCCCAGGCTGGTATTGAACTCTTGGCCTCAAGCCTTTCTTCCACCTTGGTCTCTCAAACTGCTGGGATTACAGCGTGAGTTTCCACACCTGGTCTGCCTTTTTGAAAGGATAAAAATAATGTAAAAATAGTAGTAATGTATGATTTATAAAATATACACCATGTTATATAAAAATTATGGTAATACATTCTGAAATAGAATATTAAGGAATGAGAGAAAAACATGAAGAAAATAGTACTAAATTCTTTGCTAAAAATCATATTTTTGCATACGCTATTTAAGAGTAATTCATTTTTAAAAAGGAGATAAGTGGAAAACATATAAGAGACATAAATATGTGCACACAAGATGTGCACAGTAAAACAAAGAATACAGTAAGAAAGCAATAAAAATGAGATAATTAAAACTTAGTTTCATAATAAATTTAAATAGTTTAAATTATTTCAAAAGTAAGTGACACTCAAAATTTGTGTGTATGATGTGAAATAACTGTATGCTATTAAGATGAGGAAAATCTAAAGTAAACATATAAAACGTCTTATTGTCATCTACATCTAGATTTTCCAGATTAATATTCCTTTATCCTTTTTAAGATATAGTTTTCCTTTTTGATGCTAAAAACAAAGCTATTGGTAAAATAAGCAGTATAATATCTTTTTGGAAAATAAACCTAAATTTCAGATACTCACTTAATTTGGCATTACTTTTGTGTTAATATAATGAGGTCATTATTATTTTTCATATTAATTATTTATGGTATCACTCCAAAATATTTTTGAGAATTGTTGAAAAATAAAATGAACACAGCCAACCAAAAGTACAGTATGAAATGTTAAGTTTTTAGTTTGTTCTCTAAAGCAATTTGGGGTAAATTAAACTAAATTCAAATAGTAAGTAGAAAAATCACATAATTAAAATTCTAATTTCTCATATTTATTCCTGCTGGGTATAAGCATATAACTATAGTATGAAATCAATAAAAGAAAATATAGCAATAACATCAGCTTGGTATAATAAAATAATGAAGTTCTAGTATCTGATATAAAAAGTTTGAACCTCATGGCAATATCATCAGAGACATTAGGAAGCATAACTTAAAATTATATTTGCTTGGGTATCAAATGTTTGAGGTCCCAGATTATGCCAATTTTCTGTTAATAACTGCAACCCAAAGATCTATTACTTACTTGGCAAAACATTTTATCTTTCTACAGATCTCACTGTCACGCAGGCTGGAGTGCAGTGTCAAGAATTTGGCTCACTGGAAACTCAACCCATCTGGGCACAAATAATCTTCTCACTTGAACTCAGCCTTCTCAGTAGCTGGGACTACAGGTACATGCCACCACGTCCAACTAACTTTTGTAAAGATGAGTTCTATTTTGTCTAGGCTAACAGAATTGCCTTTTTAAAAATGATAAATATTTTCATATAGGTGGATTGAAGGAAAATTCATCCCCAGCTAGCTAAAAGGCTTACTCATATTAACTAAATTATAAGAATAAA
This sequence comes from Cacajao melanocephalus, assembly GCA_963573385.1. Lineage (NCBI taxonomy): Eukaryota > Metazoa > Chordata > Mammalia > Primates > Pitheciidae > Cacajao > Cacajao melanocephalus. Next base: position 131,426 of record CAUYLG010015025.1, on the reverse strand, counting down.
TTAAACAAATGTACCTCTCTTAAGAAAGATGACTATATGGACATCTCAGGAAATTGTACTTTTTAGACTGCATAGTGTATACATAAAATTAAAATAATTTTATATAAAATGAAATATAGTAGAGATAAATGAATAGGCTTAAAGAAATAGAAAATATAGAAAAATGTATTATTGTTCAAGTGTTAATTATTTTTATATTTGTTAAAGTATATCACATATTTTAATTATTTCAGATGATAAATTAGATTAATTAATCTGAATTGAATATGATGTAGCTTGAGTGAGTAAAAAAGACATCCTGAGGAAAAAGATAGTCATATAGACCAGTCAAATGAGTTTCTTTGACACACATGTCCACACGCATATAACTCATTTACTTATCACAGAATGTCTGTAAAATATATAATATGCTTGGGTGTTTTAAGAAAATATTTCTCAAAGTTATTAAGTAACCGGCTCCATTTTAAACAAGTAGCTGATGACAAACTGGGATCTGAAACTGATTCTGTCTGATTCAGATATCTGTCTTTTGTTTGTTTTGTTTTTGCTTATTTTTTTGTTTTCAAAATATTTGATGAATGTATGTTCAGTTCCATTACCAGAGGGTTTTTTTGGGAAGCAGAGATGGGGAGAGAATGTTAGTTTTAGGGCAAACTTAACAGCTGCTAGTAAATGCATAACAGTAAGTTATAAAGGAATATAAAGGAGAATGCCTACAATCATATCCATGTCCAAGTAAGGCTTTCATTCCCAAACTCGGGCCGTATTGAAAATAATCGGGGGGGATGTGCTTTGAGAGAGCATATGACATTTATCTTTGTTTTGTATAACAAAATGCAGAGAACATCTCATGAATAAGTCAATTTTAAGACAAGTAAAATGACGGTTTACATGGGTAGCATGGGAGATACCTAATAATTCCCATAAAAATGAACTATTTCTTATTAAAAAAAACAGGAAAATAGTTAAAGCTTATTATTTTGATGTATCTTATTTGGAAAGAAAGCAGAGAGGAAAAGAGGCACCATTATAAACACTCTCAAAATTTATGTCTTGGCATAACGTAGACACAAAAAAGAAAATCCATAGAACTTTGAGTAAACACATCGTTTCAGCACACAAGATAAGACACCATATACTTCTCTGCAACCAAATCTTTATTCCCCACTCAGTCTTAGTGTGAGGAGTAGAGGAAGACAGTGCCAGGAAAAGACTGGTGAAATGGGGGAGAAGGTACATGAGATGCTTATACAAGCAAAGCGATGGTGGCTCTGCAGTGAATTAAGGAAGAGATTGAAAAGCAAGGCTATTTCCCTGGGGGCAATAAAACTGCTTCCTGGGAAGAGAGCAAGCTATGGTGTTAGAGGTTTTGTACAATTTTAGGTGAGAGAAAAAGAGTCCACGTCCTTTAACTAAGTTAAGCACCAATTGAGTTCTTCTGCCTATTCTCTACACACTCAGGCCAGAGAAAAAGTGGGCACATTTCAAAACTCAATCCTTAAACTATAGCTTGATGTGAAAAAGCAGAAACAAATTTGGCGATGCTACATCAAAGTGTAAGAGCTGTCCATCTTAAGCCTGGAAACCTGAAAATCGTGGCAAATATAAAATCATTTTTTAGTAAAAAGACAAGGAAATAAAATGACATAAAAGAACATGCAAACAAAGTATTAGGAATTCATCCTATGAAATACAATGTTTAAGAATGACACAATGTTCCAAGAATAATTATACAGAAAGATGCAATGAAAGCAAAAATTTAAAGCGTCCATCAAGGACATACACGCAAAATAAAAATGAAATGAGAAATCCAGAGCCAAAGAAATACATATGTGGCCAAAATCACACTGTTTACAAAATAACAGAATTAGAAATAGCAAAGCAAAGAAGAGAAACGTATCTGTAATATATTTTTCAAAACATTTTCTAGAGTCAATATTTGGCAAGACTGTTGGCAAATAAGCACTATTTTACTTTTGTTTGTGGCAATGTAAATTGGTGTTGCTTTTGCACGGGAATGTGGTAATACGAAGCAAAATTTAAAGTGTTCATATGAGTTAACTCAACCATAATCTCAAAATTTAATCTAAAATATACTGGCAAAAGCCTGTCAAGTTGTGAATAAGAAGACTTTTCTTAGCACTACTTGTTTAGCATAAAATTTCCAATTTACAACAAATTGAAAACAACCAGGGTATCTCTAGCTAGTAACCGAGAAAAATATATAACAGATTAAAAATTTAGATAAAACTATATCTTTTGTGTGTATTGGTGCTATATGAAAAATAGTCACATTTCTGAAGAAATGAATACAGATGTCACAAATATGAACAGCTCTTCTATTGACAAAGATGAATCTAACAATGTGGCATAATCACTAGCCAGATTAACTACTTTATTCCCATAATTAAACATATCCATGTGCCATTAAGGATCTCCACAAGGGAGTAGTGGACCCTGCTCTAGTAAACTCATTAAATTGAGAAATCAAATTCAAATAAACTGAGAATAGAGTGCTCCCAAAACAGGTAGTGACTTAAGATACCTGTTCAAACCTTTATTTCCCCTATCCTCACCAATCTGCTAATTTTCTGCTTTCTGAAGAAGGAAGTGAGAGGACAAAGATAATAAAAAAGCTATCCTCTTGTTAACTCTACTATCTGAAGAAATGAGTGGAAGTTTTTATTCCTTAAGCCATGGCCAGAAACAGCTGAGAAACAAAATAGTTTTTCTAATGATGTGAATAAAGCAAAGTATGGAGCAAATTTACCTTACAAGCATCTTTAAACAAATTAAATGCATTTTTTTTTTTTTTGCTATTTTATACCTCACTTCCTAAATGAGATTTAACCTGCATGTAGGAGATGAAAAAGATGATCTTGACTTAAAGAAAACTGGTATTTCATCCATACAGGTAATTTTTCATTTATGGGCTGGACTTACTCATAAAAACATTGTAAAAAAGAAAGTTTATCTTTCACTTTCTTCACCTTCTTGTGTCCTTTTCTATGTTTCCCTTTTGCTTCCAGATCCCACTATTTTTTTCCTAACAACGTTCCTCAGGCTATAGGTGTCCACACATTTCCTGGATCCTCATCTCTTACCACAGAATGTGGAGTTAGAATCTGAAGTCATTACATATCCTAAAAAAACAGGTAGATCTATATGAAATAGGGTTTCATAGAAATGTATGGATTTGAATTCTGTTTATTTCCATAGTATTCTAGATATAATTTATTGAACAAGTTACTTTAGATCCATTAGCTCCGTTGTTTTTTCCCATACGTAAAATGCAAATATCTAAAATTACTAAAGTTTTTCTTATTAAGAAATTCCTAACCTCTGCCTCCTGGGTTCAAGCGATTCTCCTGCCAAAAAAAAAAAAAGAAGAAGAAATTCCTAGATGAGTGGACATCTAATTACACTATAATTATTAATAAAGAGCAGAAAATACCATGACGTTTTTCCAGTGGTGGCTATAAGGATTTAGAAATAGCCTATTAAAAGGCTTATTTTTAAGCAAATTTTCCTGCCTAGAATCCTGCAACTATTACTCTGGGATATGAGAAAATACACAAATATTTTGTGAACTCAAGATCCATAGCGCACATAGATATAGATGAAAATATATGTATATCACAGTCGTATGATGATGGGCCTGACCATATCATAATCAGGAGACCACAAAGTGAACTGCAGACATCCTGGGTTACAATGTGCACTTCTAAAATGTGCAAATATCCATATGATCACTTGGTTTATTTGCTTAAAAAACAACCATTAACACATGAAAGAATCTGGTGAAAAATTCCCTGTCAATGTGAATTAATTACGACCATTTAAGAGAAGAACCTATATGATAGCTACCAAAACTGTTAAGCTAAATCAATTAGTTGGAATAATGATGCTACATAGAAAGATTAATTCAGTTACAAACTAATGGTCCTAATACCAGTTTATATGGAATTTCCTTTCTATAGACACAGCCTAGAGTTCCAAATGAAAATGCACTACGCTGTGCCAGAAAAAAAACATAATGAATGCATAAAATATTAGCAAAAATTGTTTTAAAACATGTAGTTACAGTTTATGACAGACTATCAATGAGAGAATTATAAATTTGGGGAAAAAAATCTCATTCTTCTCCACTTGATCTCTTCCTCTTCATTTTTTATTAAAATATTCCAGGCATCTGGAAATTTAACATTTAGGAAAATTGTGGTTAATTTACCTGGTAGAGCATATTGACATGTAACTATCAAAATTATTTGTCATGAACTATGTCTGAGACCAAGCAATACTATTCTTACATCTACTTTTAATCCTTTTCACTTTCTTTCCCCTAAAATGCACTGATAAAGCTAGCATTATGTAAATTCCACTAGTTACTATCATCAAAGAAATGCTCCTACACCAGCAGCATCTTCCCCTTCCATCTATCAACACACACACACACACACACACACACACACACACACACAGAGGCACATATAATTTGTTTTTAGAAATGAACATTTTATTTTAGAAATAAGCCTTATCATGTGTGTGTGTGTGTGTGTGTGTGTGCATGTGTATACACAAAAGATACAGCTTTAAATTTTACAGAATGACAGTTTACTAACTTGTCATAGAGCCTGCTGAGGGAAAGAATATCTATTGGATCCTTTCTATAGCCAACTAAAAAGAGAAAAAGCCCCTCCCTCCAATGTTTGTCATTTAAGTCCCAACTGTGCTGTAGCCTTTAACTGTGTAAGACAGCAAGACAGCACATTTTGTAGATTAAACCAATAAACTCACAAACATAAAAGAAACAAATCTCATAATTGCGGATTTCAATTAAAGGAAGGAGGATCAAAGCAAACATTCTGCTTGAAATTACACAGCTGCTATCTATACAAAATGAGAAAAACGTCTAGAGCCAGCCATAATTTTACAGAGGGAAAAAACCATGCAGCAAACCCTGCAGTAGGACAGATTGTCTATGCTCCTCACGTCTCAATCAGTAATACAGAAATATTGAGTAATAAATTCCCCGCTTCTCTTGATCTGAAAAGCTCCCACCATCTGTGAAAGACAATTTGTAACAGCCTCAATATTAAGATTCAGTAAACAATCACTCCCCTTGTGCCAAGCCGTGGCTACATTTGGAGAAAAGCATAAAGCAAAACAATTAGTAATACCAAGACCCCTCTATTACAAATTATCTAGCCACCAAAACAACTAGTTTCAATTGAAGTTTCCCTTCAACTGGAGAGGAATGCAAGAGATCCTGCATATTTGGCTACCTCTGTGGCCCATGCGTAGGCCTCATCCTAATGTGTTGAATTATTATTGATGGCTGAGGCAGTTCTGCTCTGTTGGTGAACCAATAATGTCAAGGCAGTACCTGCAAGATTAATTATAGGAGAGAATAGGCTGAGGTTTCTCGAAACTGAGACATTAATACAGACTGAGCATTAGTTTCAGGGGATTCAACAGACAGCTGAACTAATGCCTCAAACAATGTGATTTGCACTAAATCCCGGCAGCTGTATCTTAGCAGCAGGTGGAAGCTTAGAACAATTGTTTTTAACTATGAGGTACAGCACATTATGTATAATTTAAAAAACCTGAAAATACAAAATCAACAATTCTTCCTGAGTTACAAATTCAACCTGAGCTTTACAGAGAGCATAGCTGATACTATTTTACCACAAAGAAAAGGCGGCAGGACCTTCCTAATGCGTTTGTCCTTGGAACATGTAAAATATGTTCTTATTTACGGTATTTTTCTAGGGTTTTGAGTAGGGTGACAAATCTTCCTGTTTTCCTGGAATAATCTCAATTCACACCTGGTCTCCTGGAGTGATTATTAAAAGCACACACATTTTATACTTAAACTGTCATGGTTTGGATGATAAGTTATATAGTCACTGTGGTTACAAGGCATACGGAGCCTGAAGCATTTTCTCACTGTGGCTATAGCCTTGTTTTATGTAAATATTTTATTTGCTTATGATATACAGATATTCATACACTTTCTTGGAAATAAAAATTTTAAAGAAGCTGAAACATGAAGTCAAATAGAAGGATATGTTTTAATCTGAGTGAAATTTAACTCAGGGCTGCTACTTCATTTTGCCAAATTCAAAGTTGTATAATATACAATTATATATGTGTGTATATCTACATAAATGTATATACAAATATTTATAAATATATGTATGTACCCATATCATATCAGGTGACATTTATTTAATTCTTAATTCTTAATCTGTGCCAGATACTTATCAAAGGATTTTGCATATTCTAATTATTGTTTTATAGAATGATGTGTGTGTATATATATGTATGCATATATACAGAATTTGTATGTGTATATATATATATACACATATATATGAAATCTGTATCCATGTGTATATGTGTGTATATATATAGATTCCATAATCAATATATGTATGTGTGTATGTGTATATAAATACATGTAAAATACATATAGAATCTCTGTACTCTCTCTCTATATATATATTCTCTCTATGTATGTATTACAAATGATTTTATTAATATTTGCAACTGAGAAAAGTGAGGCATGGATGGATGAATTATCATGTCCATGGTTACAGAGTGAGCAAATAGTAATGTTTAGATTCAAATCCAAAAACTCTGTCCTTAGTGTCCAGTCTCTAACTGGTTAGCAAGATGTCTTATATTTCATATGTGTGTTCATTTAATACATGCATTGTGGAGGTTTCTTTGTCATTCTCACTACTCTAGAACATCTGGAGTATACCAGCGAAAATGAGCCATGGTAGCAAAACCAGTAAGGCTGGAGGCTTACAACTATGTACTGCTGAATTTGTTACTGTAACTAGGAGGCTATTTTATATTCTAATATGGAATAACTATCCCAAAATAATTTATGTTACTTTGCAAATAATGCTATTCTCAACTCTCTCTCTATTCTCCTCATAGCAGCAATCAAAAAGAAAGTGAAAATAAAATCCAGGAGAGATTTGATCTATTGTCTTAAAATGTCATGACTGTGGAGTGTATGATAGTTAGAAATAAGTTATCAGGCATCTCTACATGAGTAAAGACAAATGTCTTTGTCAGTTTTAAACAGACAAGGAGGAACACTCTGCTTGAAACCTAAATTCCAAGTAACTGGAAGGACTGCATTTATATATATGTATACATCACCTATCATCTGCATTCCTGTTTAGTGTTTCAAGAGAAAATTTATATTAAAAGGTCTTGTAATCTGAATATACCATGTAAAATAACAGGCATGTTAAGAGACTGTCTAGTTTTATTGATGTTATGATTTCACATGAGGAAAACACAAGAATAGAGACAACACATTTTGCTAACCAGAGAAGATGAGGAGCAAGGGTCAACCTGTCCATGAGTTTTTTCCCACAGGGCCTTACCTTTAACTTTTAATGACGGCCCTTTTGAATTTCGGACTTGCATGTGGCCTATAGCACCTCTGTTTTGGTGAATTTCTTCCATTTGGGTATTTACCCAATGCCTGTACCAACATTGTATCTGGGAAGTAACTAACTTGCTTCTGATTCTACAGGCTTATAAGTGGAAGGACTCGGCTTGTCTTACATGGGACTTTTTACTGTGGACTTTTGAGTTAATACAGAAATGAGTTAAGACTTTGGGGGACTGTTGGAAAGGCATGATTGGTTTTGAAATGTGAGGACATGAGATTTGGGATGGGCAAGGGGTGGGATAATGTGGTTTGGCTGTGTCCCCACTCAAAAATCTCATCTTGAATTGTAGCTTTTAAAATTCCCACGTGTCTTGGGAGGACTCTGGTGGGAGGGAATTGAATCATGGGGGTGGGGCTTACCCATGCTGTACTCTTGATAGTGAGTTAGTTCTCATGAGATATGATGGTTTTATAAGGGAATTTTCCTTCTTTTGTACTGCACTCTTTGGCCTGTTGCCATGTAAGAGATGACTTTGCTCCTCATTTGCCCTCCGTCATAATTCTGAGACATGTGGAACTGTGAGTCCATTAAGCATCCTTTTCTTTATAAATTACCCAGTCTTGGGTATGTCTTTATTAGGAGCATGAAAACAGATTAATATGCAGTTTCTTTATTTTATAAGCTTTGTCTCATATTTGCCTATTTTTGATAAGAAATTACGTTTTGTATATATTTAATTTGTTCCAACTTCAACTCTTCTGGGAACCTTTATAATGTTTTTACCTCAAAGATCCTCATGTTTAATGCTAAGAACCTGTGAATATGGCAAGAGGGACTTGCAGATGCAGATGTGTTCAAATTAAACATCTTGAGATGAAGAGATTATTCTGTATTACTCAATGGAACCAATGTAATCACAAGGATCCTTATAAGAGGGAGGCAGGACAGTTAACCTCAGAGAGAGACAGATTTGAAGATGTTACACTGTTGCACTGTTGGCTTTGAAAATGGAACAAAGGACCATGAGCAAACAAATGAAGGTGCTATCAAGAAGCTTGAAACACAAGGCGAGATTGTCCTCTAGAGCCTTCAAAAGGAACGCAATCCACAAATGCCTTGATTTTAGTCAAGTCAGACTCATACTGGAGTTCTGTTCTCCCAAAATTGTTCTATTTTAATCTACTACATTTTGGGTAACTGTAACAGCAGTAATGGGACACTAATACAACTCCTTACTATAGTTAATACTACCGCAACTCTCTACCACAATAAATAAAAACAATCTCTTCAAAGTCTCTTTAAGTAAAAATGTTCAATTCCTCAGAATCTGCTTAATCTCTTTTGTTCTCGAAATATAGGCAGTGACTTAGTGTTTTTATGTCACAAAGTTAAACGGGACCCCAAAACTATGCAGAGACAGTGGGCTCCTATGTCTCTAGTCAACTTCATTCTTTTCTGATTATGCTGCAAGTATTGATTTATTGGTAAATCTTTTACCATTAAGTATAATGTTAACTGTAGGGTTTTTGTATATTAACTTTGCCAAGTTGAAGAAAGACTCCTCTCTATTACTGTTTTCCTGAGAGTTTTTATAATAAATGGGAGTTGACATTTTCACAATTTTTTCCTGCATAGATTGTTATGATCAAATTTTTGTTTTCTAGGCTAAAATAATGTGTATGGCATTAGTTTGTATCCTCATTGTAAAGTGATCCATGGCTATATTTTCACAGGTTGCTGACGGAGAATCTGTGTCTAATTTTCTCCATTTTGCAGATTGTGTAATTTCTAACTCCAGTCTACAATTCATTTTTTTTCTCCCCTCTATCCTATATTGAACCCATCCACTGACCTTTATATTTTGGTAATTGAATGTTTTAATTCTAAAACTCCATTTGGCTCCTCTTATTATGTTCTATTTCTCTGCTAAAAGTTTGCCTCTCTTTGTTGACATGTTCTTTTATTTTTTAATGGTATTTGTAGTTGAGTACTAAAGTATAATTATAATTTCTTCAAAATATTTTTAGATTATATGAACATCTCTGTCATCCATTGTTGGCATCTATTCTTCATTTTTTAAATCAATTTTTATATTTTCATACTTCTTGGTGTGATAAGTGATTTATTATTGAAGACTTGTCATTTTTGTGTTATTTTGTGGGACACTAATTTTTTTTTCAACTTTATGTTTTAGCTGGCTTTCTGTGACACTGCTCTAGCTGAGGAAGAAAAGCAGCTGAATGTAAATACAAGTCTAGGTTCCTTACTCATCCTCCATTGAAACCTACAGGGAGTGGTCTTTTGATACCACAAGATCAGTGCTGATGTGTTTGTGCCTCACATTGAGGGAATGTGTTCTCTTTCCAGGCTCCACAAGGGGGCGTAGTTTTAAGGGCAAGAATTTCACAGTGCCATGCCCCTCTCCCATCTCTCTACATCTGGGAGATTTAAGTTTATGTTTGAATTTTGCGGGTGCAGGAAGAAACTAAGAGTCAGTCACTGCAGTGGAAGTTCGAAGGAACTCCTTTCATTGGCCAGGGGCTTGGAGAAGGTGAGGGTTCCCCCCAGGTTAAAATCACCTTCTTCCACATCCCTTCAGACTCCATGTTTGGGTCCCCTTCCACGAACACTCTTTCTCTTTCCTGGATTTCCTCTCTGGGGTCCCCTTCCACATTCTCTCGTGGAAGCCTGTCTTACCCTCCTAAACTCCATCTCGCGCTATTCCTTTTCCACTCAGTGTGGAAGCTGCTTTCCTCTCCTGGATTCCGTCTTTCTGGATTCTCTCACTCAGCCTGGGAGTTAGCTGTTTCTTTCTCTCTCCTCCTGATTCTCTCTCTCTCTCTAAATAAATCACTTTCTACAAACACTTTCAAGTCCGGCATTTACTGCGCACTGTGCTGTGGTCCCCTCTCTCATTCTTGAGAGGGCAGGAGGCCAAGAACCTGAAAAAATGTCCTCTCAGGGGAGCTGAGGGCACCCTGAACCCCTGAACCTCAATATTACATTTTGGAGAGCCAGCCAGGAGAGGGGTACACCAGAAGAGGGGTACAGCCAGGAAACAGGTACAGCCAGAGAAAAAGATGTCAAAATCGTGAGTAAAACCGACCCCATTCTGTTCTGTCTCTTTAAGAACACCTGAAGTGGCCATAGCCAGGCAGGGCTGTGAGGAACCTGAGCAGCTGCGCCTCGAGGCACGACCCAGCCCCTCTTAAGCAGTGCGGCCCAGCGAGAATTAAAATTGTAAGTTTTTTACCTTCAAGCTCTCTCTCTGCTTTCCATCTCCTTCTCTATCCATCAGATATTATCTCTGGGACCAAAACCTGAGGGAGCCTGTGGGGCGGAGCGGGCAAGCACGGCCCGGGGCCTTTCGCTCATTGCCGGCCATTAACAAGCCAAGCCCCAGGGCGGAACTGAGCGCACAGCTGTGGGCTGGAGAAAACAGGGGGAGGGGAGAGGTACTTCCGGAGCCTGTGGGGACCAGGGAGCGCGGCAGCCTGGCGCATGGCTCTGGCAGGCCTCTCCGGCATTCCTTGGTCTCAGACAGCAGGGTAAAAAGGCTCCCCAGGGTGTTTGCCTGCCAGCCACAGGTCCTTGTGTGAGCAGTAGCTCGGGAAGTGGCCCAGGCGTGCAAGTGGTTCTGACAGAGTCAACATGGCGACCGAAAGCCACGGGCGCGAGGGCCCAGCAGCGTCTGAGAATACGGCTTTTAAACTGAAGCAGCAAGCAGCTTTTTTCCTTTGCTGGTGCGGCTCTGAGAGAAAGGAAGCCACCGAAGTGCCTATCAGTTCCACCCGGCTTTTAGGCAGGCCACACCACCTCAGGGTGCAGCAGTCTCATTCAAAATATGGCTTAAGAAAGCTTTCTGCCTTCTGTTCATGTAAGTAGCCTGTTTGCACAGTTGGTTAAGGTGTAGAGCCTGCAACTGAAAGGTAGCTGGTTCAAATCCCTGGTGGAGTCAGTCTTGAGTTGGTGAGACGTTTTAGGAAAATTCAGAAGCTGAAGGCTATGGGACTCTCTCTTTGGTGTGTAATTTGTCTTGCTTAGGATTGGCTCTCTCTCTGGCAGAACTTTTCCATCTAGAAGATCATACTTAAACCGGTTCCAGACCCCAAATAGTCAATGGCAGGTCTCACAACCTTAAGAGCATTCTCCTACAATGGAAAATGGGTTAGGGGAGAGAAGGCCCAGGTCCTTGAGGGTATTATTCCAGCCTCAGCCACGCGGGGCCTGCCTTCTTTGAGCTGTGTGCTCTAATGGCCCCTCCTTGGAAGTTTACCCTTCTGGAGCAGTTCTATAAGCTGGCTTGTGTAAATTGAACTTTGGCTGCGAAGTATTGTTACCGATCTCCTGAGCCTCACTAGCCTTGCCGGGGCTCCTTGGTACGTGACTACTCAACCCAATAGCTCCTCTCGTTCTGTGCCTCTATGATAGTCGCTGGAGGTCATGCAGGCAGCGAGTGGTCCTATGACGCTGGTAGGTTGTGATTGGAATCCAGTACAAGGGAGGCCCTCTGATAAGATGGATCATGCATTTTGGGCACACGAAATTTCGGGGTACTGACTGAAAGACATTTAATTTTAGTACCCATTTTACCTGGGGGATGCCTCAGGTTGAAGCAGCTGTAATTTCTTTAACCGAGGGTGTGGTCATCCCTTGTATTCAATTTTAGATAGATGCTTCTATTCCCAAGCTCAAATCTCCATTAAAATATATACTGGAAAATTGCGACCAATTTAGCACACAGTCTTTAAGGAAGAAGTGGCTCATTTTTCTCTGCCAAATAGTGTGGCCAAAATATCCTCTGCCGAATAGAAAATCTAGCCACCAAAGGGAAGGGAAGAGAACCCAACGGTTTTCCTTGAGGGATTGTGGGAGACTTTAAGAAAGTACAACCCCTGTCACCAGACTCCATTGAGAATCAGTTAATGCTAAAGGACAAGTCTGTTACTCAGTCAGCAGCAGATATCGGGAGGAAGCTTCAGAAGCTGGCTTTGGAACCAGAACAGAGTCTAGAATCATTACTGAATCAGGCAACCTCGGTGTTTTATAATAGAGACCAGAGGGAACAGGCTGAAAGGGAACAGGAGGGATCAACCTTAGTTTTGGCTTTCAGGCAAGCAAATCCCAGGGTCTCAAAGGAGGGAAAGGCTTGGGTTAGCCGCCATTCTGGCAGAACTTGTTACCAGTGCAGTCTGAAGGGACACTCTAAGAAATTGTCCACAGAGAATGCACCACCATCTCGTCCATGCCCACTGTGCCAAGGTAATCACTGGAAAGCACACTGTCCCAGGGAATGAAGGTTCCCAGGGCCTGAGGTGTCTGATCAGATGACCCAATGGCAGGACTGAAGGTTCCTGGAACAAGTACCAGCACGAGCTGTCACCCTCACAGAGCCCCAGGTAAAGCTGACCATAGAGGTCCAGAAAGTCAGTCTTCTCCTGAACACTGCATGGCCTTCTCAATATTTCTCTCCTGCCCTGGAGACTTGGTGCTTGTTAATTCTCTCCCCTCAGACTCTCCCTCCCTAAGCCCATCAAGGGAAGGACCATTTTAGGTCATTCTGTCCACTCCAACGGCAGTTAAGGTAGCGGGAATAGACTCATGGATTCATCACACTCAGCTGAAGCCTTGGATACCTCCTGAGGAAAGTCACAGACCCTCTACTCCACAGCCTGAAGTTCCAGGAGGCAACCATTCATATCCCTGTGAACCGTTAGAAGATCTACATCTGCTTTTCCAACAAGATCCTCAGGGAAGTAACCACTCATTCCTAAGTTATATCCTGGCATTAATAGGACTATAACCCTCAACTTTGCTATCTCTTGAACAACGAGTATCCTTTTCATAGTGGGAAGGGAACCTGCTTCTTTCTAGGAAAAATGCTGCTATTTTGTAAACCAGACCATAAAGTCACAAATAATCCTGCCGCTGGAACCCTAGATGTCCTTGGCACATGAGCTCTATCGTGGACCTCTACATCGACCTGCACCCCTGAAAGGCTCCCTTCTGGAGGAAACCTCAACTGCAGGGCCCCTTCTACGCCCCATTTCAGCAGGAAGTAGTTAAAGAGGACCGACGCCTGTTGGGCTTTCCTGTTCAGAGGGAAGGAATGAGAGAAGGTGTTCTCTTTCCAGGGTCCACAAGGGGGCGTAGTTTTTAGAGCAAGAATTTCCCAGTGCCATGCCCCCCTCTCATCTCTCTCCATCTAGGAGATTTAATGGTTTAGGTTTGAATTTTGCAGGCACGGGAAGAAACTGAGAGTCAGTCACTCCAGCGGAAGTTCTAAGGAACGCCTTTCATTGGCCAGGGGTCTTGAAGAAGGTGAGGGTTCCTCCCAGGTTAAAATCACCTTCCACACCCCTTTGGACTCCATGTTTGGGTCCTCTTCCACGAACACTCTCGTGGAAGCCATCTTTCTCTTTCCTGGATTTCCCCTCTGGGGTCCCCTTCCACAGTCTCTCTTGGAAGCCTGTCTTCCCCTCCTAAACACCACGTCTCACTATTCCTTTCCACTCAGTGTGGAAGCTGCTTTCCTCTCCTGGATTCCATCTTTCTGGATTCTCTCACTCAGTGTAAGAGTTAGCTGTTTTTTCTCTCTCCTGATTCTCTCTCTCTAAATAAATCTATTTCTACAAACACTTTTGAGTCCGGCATTTACTGCGCACTGTGCCATGGTCCCCTCTCTCATTCTTGAGAGGGCAGGAGGCCAAGTACCTGGAGAAACATCCTCTCGGGGAGCTGAGGGCACCCTGAACCCCTGAACCCCAATATTACAACCTGAAATCTACTAACATTATGGTGAGATTGGTTTTTTTATCACTGGGTAATGAGGAAATTCCTGATTCTCCAGTAGGCTTTCTCTGATGCTACCCAGGCATGGAAGAGAAGGGGCACTATATTACTGATGGGTGGGGTGAAAGCCCATATTCTTCATGCGGTTTTCACTGACATCACTGGACAAAGGACTTGTTACAGGCTGATGGTGATGGAAGTATCGGTTTCCTATTTGACTTTCTCTGCTACCATCAGGACAGCAGTTACCTTTTAACGACCTTGTGACTGTGAACATCAAGATTTCCCGCTCAGCCTCTGCTGACTCAATTTGGGATGGGGTCACAATTTTTGTGGATGTTTTCTTGTTTTGTTTTTTGGTGTGTGCCTGGAGTAGAGTGGTTATTATGTGAAAATTTTCTCTCTAGCTAGGCTGATTTTCTCCTAGTCCTTTGGCTAGAGAAAACAGTCATTTACTGGAGATTTTTGGTCTGTACTCATTGGCATTGTACCCATTTTATCTGCACCCATTCAGGAATCTTGTCTGGAAAGGCAGACAGCTTCTTCAGCTCCAAGTCTTGTATATATGAGACAAAAACAAAGCCCAGGAAACTCATCATTGTGTTGCTTTTTGTTCCTGAGGTCCCTCACTGGTCTGCTGTCTGGTTACACCTATATAGGTCTTTTTATTTTATGAATAATCTACAAGGTTTTAGCTATGTTTAGTGAGAGGAATAGGAAAAAGTATTTCTATTCCATCTTCCCAGAAGTAGAAGTCACTCCTAAAAAGTTTTCAATGTTAGGAATTGTATAGATGCCTATTTTTCTTATTTCTGACTATATTCCATAGTAATAACAAAGCCGGAGGATTTTATTCTTTTTAGACTAATTAAATCATATACACATCTTAATAAATCTTTCATTTCCATCTGGAAAAAAAAATGCATGCTCTTCTGTTTTCAAGTAGAATGTTCTATAAATGTAATTTTAAAAAATGGTTAACAATGGAAAATAAATCTTCTATATTCATATTTGTCTTCCCTATAAATGTTATAAAAATGAATAGCAGATGTGTGTTGAAATCTCACTCTTATAGTGTGAATTTATCTATTTCTGCTTTTAATTATTTTGCTTTTTGCTTTATGTATTTCAAAGCTCTTATTAAGCATGTATACATTTAAGAGTATTCTGTCATTTTGATGAGATAGTCTTATCATTCAAAACCATCCTTCTTTGTCCCAGCGACCATAACTTGTTTTGAAATCTTATTTTTTTAAATATTGATGTAGAGATATCAGATGTTTATAGATAACAATTTCAAGGTATGGTCTTTTCTACTTCTTGTAAAAAAAAAATATATGATGAAACTATCTGTTAACTTTTGACCTGTTTACAAGTAAAATTACTTTCTTGAGCTCAGTATATAGATTGCCTTTGGTTGTTTATTAATGCTATCAATTGCTGTCTTTTATTTGAAGTTTGTGGAACATTTATAATTAATTTACTTTTCTATAATGTTGAAGTTAAATCTATCATTTTGCTCTTTATTTTCTTTTTTTCTGCAAGTTCTTTTATATGTTTTTGTTTTTTCTTGGCTTCTAAGACATTAATTATTTTTTAAAATCATTTTATTTCCATATGAGCACATTTTCTGTACCTACTGGTCTTTTGTTACATAGGAAAATGAGCGCCAGACAAATAGGAAAATGAATTGCGCTGTGTGTTTTGTTTTGTTTGTCATTAATTGATACTAAATTGATCAAATTGGGTGGGTGTGGGGGCTCACACCTCTAATTCCAGCACTTTGGGAGGCCAAGACTGAAGGATCACCTAAGCCTAGAAGTTTAAGATCAGCCTTGGCATTAAAGCAAAATGCCATCTATATAAAAAAATTAAAAAATTAGCAGGCATAGTGACATGTGCCTATAGTCCTAGCCACCCAGAAGGCTGAAGTGGGAGGATCAGTTGAGCCCAGAAGTTCTAAATTGCTGTGAGCTATAATCACACTACTGCACTTTAGCCTAGGTGACAGAGCAGGCCCTTGTCTCAAATAAATAAATGAATTAATAATACATTTTTCTTTTCTGACCTCTTTAACCAACTGTAGTATTAGATGGTTTTAGCTGCTTAATTTTTCTCTTCTTTAATTCTGTTTTCTTACCTATATATAAACCATTCTAAATTTACTACCAAAGCGAGCTTATTTTAAATAGAACTTCTAAATTTTTAATTAAATGATTAATTACTTTTAACCAAATAAATCAGATAAGACATCAAATATGCTTTAAGGCATAGACCAACATTATCTTCTCCAAATAATAGTAACATACATATATAAATATTATACATGGATTTTTCACTAATTAAAAAATTCTACAGCAGATTTTAGTAACATTTTTCTTATTTCAGTTAGTGTGTTAATCATGTACAAGCTATTGTAATCCTTGTTTACAATTCTACAAGGACATAAGTAATTATGAATTCTTGTAAAATAATATAGTCATAAATACATACAATTTTGAAGTTGAAAATATTTGTTTTTATTGTCTTCTAATTTTTCTTCTCTTCCTTATTAAGTGAGATAACCCATGAAGGTGAGACAAGCATTTAAATTGCAAAAGAAAAAATATTAACTGATTCAATCAACTGGATGAGTCCTTGAATACATCAGGGAAGAATATCAAGCTTTAAGTAGTAAAAGATTTTAAGTAGTAAAAGTATCGAATAAGGAGTACAATAGAAAATTTTGTTGAAACAAGATAGCTTCAAAGAGAGCTTAACTATGTATTGGTTATACTTTTCAAAATTTATTTTATAAGCTATAAAGGAATGCCAACACATCATAATATCTGATATTATAAGTCAATTTTTTTAAAAAAGAACCTTGAAAAATTTTTTATTATTATTACTCTCTGTACTTAGCAAAGGAAATAGTGTTTATGCCTCTTTATGCGACATTACACAGTACTACAACAGCAGATATTACTTTAAGATTCTCTTTTATTCCAATATAACATTTTTCTCAAATATTTTTGAGACATAATTACCAATATCCTCTAAAACTCTGCTTATTCTTGTTTAAGCATTCTGATTTCAGAAAAACATTATGCCACTTGAATTTGATTTTTTACAATTTTTACTCAAACTGTGAACCCAAAAGTATCTGAGACAGCTTTTAATCAATTTAGAAAGCTTATTTGGACAGGTGCTATGGGCTTATGCCTGTAGGCCCAGAACTTAGGAAGGCCAAGGCAGGTGGATCACGAGGTCAGAGATCGAGACCATCCTGGCCAACACGGTGAAACCCTGTTTCTACTGAAAATATTTAAAACATTAGCTCGGCATGCTGGCTGCGCATCTGTAGTCCCAGCTACTCGGGAGGCTGAGGCAGGAGAATTGCTTGACCCTGGGAGGCAGAGGTTGCAGTAAGCTGAGATCGCACCACTGCACTCGAGTTTTGCACAGAGCAAGACTCCGTCTCAAAAAAAAAAAAAAAAAAAAAAAACAAGTTTATTTTGCCAAGGTTAAGGATTCACATGTGATAAAGCCACTCAGATCGTTGGAGGCCTTAGTATTTTATTTTGGTTTACATTCTCCCGCTTCTGGCCAAGGTTTGCCAGAGACGGCATCAATGGCCACACCACGTATTTATTTTGTTCCATAGCATTAGCAGGGCTGCAAGGCTGTCTGCCTCAGGTCCATCCTGTCCCTCAGCGGGATACTCTGTGGCAGAGGGGATTTAGAGTCAAAAGACT
This sequence comes from Cacajao melanocephalus, assembly GCA_963573385.1. Taxonomy (NCBI): domain Eukaryota; kingdom Metazoa; phylum Chordata; class Mammalia; order Primates; family Pitheciidae; genus Cacajao; species Cacajao melanocephalus. Next base: position 113,476 of record CAUYLG010015025.1, on the reverse strand, counting down.
GATAGTCAGTTAAATGTTCTAGGCCAGACAGGAATGAACATGGACAGGCATTCATTATCCCTTAATTTTTTGGTGTTTTTAAATAAAGAGCCAACCAACAAAAAGCCAAAGGCGAGGTTGCAAAACTGAATTGTTTAACTTCTGTGCATTGAGCTACTGCAATCTTGATTTTAGTTTCAGACATATAGCAATTCACTGCATAACATTGTTCTGAAAAATAAATTTTTAAATATCTATCTGCACAACTCATAACTGGGAGTATTATACTCAGGAGGCTTGGTCACACGCTATCTTTATCCTCTTAGTAATTATTTTCTCTTAATTCTACTGGAAGCAAGAAATATCTTACGGTTGAGGTGGATGAAAGGTGTCACATAATAGCTTAGAAAACAAAATCCTTTGTTTTACTTGCCATTTAGGTGTATTTGTACCCATCTTTGATTTGGAGTGTCTGACCTTGACCTACTTCTATCCCTCAAAACCCGCCCTTAAAATCTTATGTGCCCACCTCTTCCAAGATAGTCCCTGGGCCTAAAGAGAGGGGCCTTCTATAGCCTTAAACAGGAGGGTGTTTGCAATGAAAACCAGATCAGGTCCAGTGGGATGCCAAATGAGGAAAATTTGTGTCTGTAGTCTTAGGAATACCATGATTCCAGTTTCCTGCGAAGTAAAACAAGGAAAGATAAATAAGGTTAATATTTTGACAAATAAAAGACAGTATGTGTCAGAACAGAAAAAGGAACCTATTCTATCAGGGCACAAAGTAAAAATATAAAGAAACATTATAATCTGTAACTCTTTAGAGGATTATTGTAGCCAAGAAATAATTTATGATACAATATGTACTCAAAAACAAAAGTCAGGGCTGAAGTCTAGTAAAAGGTGTTGTAGGTTTACCTGAAACAATTTCTTCCTCTCTTTAGTCCTCCTTTCCTAGTGATGAGAAATTATAGTAAGACAAATTTGTGTACAAAATAAGTATTAGGCTTACTATATGTTGCCTGATTATTTGCATAAATTGCAGCAAGAATTAATTGCCATATAGGCTCCCTTTAAGTTGACTTTCCTGAAACTTTACCTGAAAATATGTTATTCTACTTAAAGCCTTGGTAAAGTAACCAGTGTCTCCAACTGTCCTGTTTTAAAAGAAAAGACTCTTACTAAACTTATGTAAATAACTATATTTTCATAAAATCAGAATACTCAAGGTTTCTGAATTTTGGAGAATTCAGAGAGAAAGGTAAATTTGCTAACAAAAATAAGCTTCATCCAATTGCTCTAAGCTATAAATAACTGAAAAAAAAAAAAGATTTTTCTAGAAGTTTCCCTGGAACAGCACCCTTCCAAACAAGATGCTGTTTGTTCACCTCGGAACTGCCATCCACAAGCTAGTAGCTCTTATCAGATGAAAACTGTTTATTAGGCAGTGTAGAATCTAGCTGCTCCCCACATAGTTAGAGTTACTTCTAGGGAAAATGGAACCTCCCTACTCATGAGAATTTCCTTCTTGTACCCCTAGGTAGTAAGATTCTATGTAAACCGTTTTTTATTTTATTACAGAACCCTTTAGGGCACCATTATTTCCATTAGCATAGGGGTAGCTTCAGTTAACATTTTATAACAAGGCAGTAAATGCCCCTCAGGAAATTCTTTAGTCCGGTAGTTGTCATTAAGAAGTGCTTATAGTCTTTTGCCGTAAGCCCCAAAAAATGTTCCACAAAGGGCTATGAAGTGGAGAATTTGTCCTGACTAGCACTCCAATTTTGCACTATATTCTGTGGGCTCAGACAGTCTTACTGTCAGGTCTCCAAATGCAAGCCTGGAGCCTGAAAGTCTGAAGTCCTGCTTGCCTCCTGACCGTCTCTCACCCCTGTCTGCGTTCGCCATTGTCCCTGATCCTCCAGCGGAGCTTCCTCAGACAAGCCCCTCACCCAACCCTGCCTACGTAACTGTTCTTATGATAATGTAATACCTCTGCAATTTCTTATCATTTTTAAGGTTTATGTTGCTATTAATGTCGGTTGGCTTTTCCTGAATCCCAAAACAGAGAAGGGTTCCTTTCATGTGGTTGGAGAGCCTTAAATTTTACGTGGTTTAAAACCTGACATTCCACGTTGTATATTTATGATGTTTTAAGAAAGTAATTTTACAGTTTGCATGGGTTAGGAATAGTAGGAAGTCAAAACACAAAAATTAATTTGAACATCGCAGAGAAACTAGTATAATGAATTAATATCTATAATTTAAGATTAGGTTAACGGAGGATTGACAAAGACAACACACACAAAAAAAACTAGACAAAAGAGGCAGTAGATGAAGCACCCAAATAAAGACTCCTCCTGGGACTGAGATCCAGACCACCTTGCGGATGGCTTGGCTGTTGATAAATAGTGGCAAGGAAATTGCTGTAGTCTTGCACCAGTGGAACTTATTTTTGTTCCAATGTTGCATATCATTTATTAGCATCTATAATAAAAGATAAATACTTGGGTATCATCTTACTGCCACCCCCAACCAACATACAAATAATAATTTTCCTCCCCATTGTTCAAGTATAGTTATAAATATATTTTTGATTTTCATAATTTAACATTTATATATTGACATAAAAATTAAGCCAAGCATTGTAGTACACTATCTTTTTTTTTTTTTTTTATTTCTTGGGGAAGTTTTACTTTTTTTGGAGTTAATTATTAATGTTTTCATTTTCTTAGTTTTCTATAAGCTCAATGGATAAATTTTCTAATAAGTCTTCTAACTGTTTCCATATAAAGGAATCTTCATTATATTATTTTTTCCTGGAAGATATCAGTGCAGGGAAGATTATGAACTTGCATCACCACCAACCCTTCAACATTTTCTTCTGCAGTTTAGAAGAGAATGTAGCACCTACAATTCCCAACATACATTTACTTTTACAGTTTTAAGTTAGAGTTAGCTAGTGAGAGATACTACTGTAGATTTAAAAGGTAGAAGAAAAGGTAAAGATTTTACTGAAGGAGGTTGTTGTAGCCAGATGATTGGGTGTTGTGAAAAAAACAGTAGTGTCCATAAAACCAGCCTTTTTGAAGCTGCAGCTGAAAATGGAAAGAACTTCCTTGAATTTCCTGAAAATCTCAATGGCTACCTATTTAGGCAGTTTTTCAAAACCACTTGTGCTGGTGCCTCAGGCTAATACCTTAAGTGGTACTTTCCCTGATTGGAATTCCTTCATTATCATCTTGGGAAATCCCCTTTCCATCTCTAAATATTTGATTCCTCTCCTCCTTGCTTTACACATTAAGTATATTCCTGTATACTCAATCTGTTTTATTGCAGTACATTGGCCAGAATCTTTCTGAAAAAAAAAAAAGTGACTATGAACTTTTTATTTCTTTGTGGTTGCCCTTGATTGTTTTTGCTCTTTGCAAGCCAGGAAGCAAATTTATTTTATATTCATATTGATAAATCATTCAGTTACAAAATTCAGTGTTGAAAACTTACTGCTTCATTGCATTCTAAATTCCTGTTTATCCGCTTCTTTGTATGGCTCCCGTTTATTTTGTTTTTCCTTCCAGAAGTTTCTTAGCATTTTCTCTTTGTTTCTAGCATTCTAAGATTGCACAGTGATATGTCTTGGTGCATATTCACTTTTTTGAGGTGAAATATGTATTTAGTAAAATTCTCTACTTTTAATTTAATAATTTATGAGATTAGGGAAATGTATAAATTCATGTAACTACCACTGCAATCAACAGAATATTTCAGTCATGCATAGTTTAGACTCTTCTTTTTTTTTTTAGACAGAGTCTCACTCTGTTACCCAGGCTGGAGTACAGTGGCATGATCTCGGCTAATTGCAACCTCCACCCCCCGGGTTCAAGCAATTCTCTTGCCTCAGCCTCTGGCATAGCTGGGATTACAGGCACCTGCTACTGCAACCGGCTAATTTGTATATTTTTAGTAGGGATGCGGATTCACCGTCTTGGCCAGGCTAGTTTTGAACTCCTAACCTCATAATCCACCCACCTTGGCCTCCCGGAGTGCTGGGAAATTTAGACGTTCCTAGAATTTTATATTAAAGCACACAGTCTTTCGTGTCTTTCTTCTTTAACTTAGCATACGACTTTTGAGATTCATCCATTTTGTTGTTTTATCAGTACTTTATTTCTTGTTGTTGCTTAGTAGTATTACATTTTATGAAGATACCATAGTTTGCTTATACATTTTAGTTGATGTATCTTTAGGTATGTTTGGGAAAAACACTCAAATTATGTTTTTTTCTCTGCTCTCACACCACTACAACAATAATCAACACAGAAGACCTCTGTGACCAAATGTGGGTGTTGGTTCTCTCCACCACTAAGCAAGCACTCTATGCTGCAGTGGACCCAACTAGGTGTCCTTCAATTCAATTGTGACACTGTGTACACAGAGATAGTGTCACATCCTGCACATTTGTTAGAGGTGTTTGAACCAGAGCAACTCTATCTTGAACAGGAGCTGGGTAAAATGAGGCTGAGACCTACTGGGCTGCATTCACAGGCAGTTAAGGTATTCTAAATCACAAGGTGAGACAGGAAGTTGGCATAAGATACAGGTCATAAAGATGTTCCTGATAAAAATAGGTTGCAGTAAAGAAGCCAGCCAAAACCCACCAAAACCAAGATGGTAATGAGACTGACCTCTGGTCACCCTCACTACCACACTTCCACCAGTGACATGATATTTACAAATGCCATGGCAACATCAGGAAGATGACATATAGACCAATCTGTTCTAAAAAAAAAAAAAAAAAGAGGCATGAATAATCCACCCCTTGTTTAGCATATTATTAAGAAACAACCATCAAAATGGGCAACCAGCAGCCCTTGGGGCTTCTCTGTCTATGGAGTAGCCATTCTTTTATTCCTTTACTATCCTAATAAACATGCCTTCACTTTATTCTATGGACTCTCCCTGAATTCTTTCATGCCTGAGATCCAAGAACCTGTATTGGGCTCTGGATCCAGACACAACACACTGAGGGCTCAATCTTACAAAGCTGCTCCCTGTTTTCCACCAGTTGCAAATCGAGGCCCCTGGAACTTCTGACCACCAGCTTCAAGTTCAGATTCCCATGATTGTCTCTTCAGGTTTGACTAATTTGCTGGAGTGGTTCACAGAACTTGGGGATGCACTTAACATTTACTAGATTATTACAAAAGATAACAGATAAAGAGATGCATAGAGAAAGTCATCTGAGAAGAGGTACATAGCTTTCATCTACTTGCCCCCACTCCCCAACCCGCCCACCAGACTCATCACTCTCCAAGAAATTCCACTGGCTCAATTATCCTGAGCCTCTCAAAACCCTGTTCTCTTGAGTTTTTATGGAGATTTCATTAAGTAGACATTATTAATTAAACTACTGGTCATTGGTGAACAACTTGGCTTTCGGCCCCGGCTGAGTTGTAACCCTCTAATCCTATCTTTGTCTTTCTCCTGAGATGCTCCATTCTGAATCTGTCAGTTAACATTTGGATACAAAAAGACAGCCCTTTGGAGATTCCAAGGATTTTAGGAGTTGTATGCCAGGAAACAGGGAAGAACATCAAATATATATTTCACAATATTAGGGTAGTTTTGGATATTTGTTATTTTGAATATAGTTGCCATGAACATTTACAAACATCTTTGTATAGACATGTATTTCCCTTTCTATTGCACAATTACCTAGGAGTGGATGGATGTTTAACTTAATAATATGGTGTTATTCATTTTTCTAATGTTGTGGTACCATTTTTATTCTTACCATTGTGTTAGTAACCAATGGCCTTTGAAATAAGGGAACCCATACCATTTTATTTTTGAGAATTTTGTTCTAGCATATCTTTGATAATTTTCTTCTCTTTTAGCCAAACATGTATAGTTAGGTATAAGACATTCTGTGTGGAGATGTTAATTTTGTGAATTTTATGATAAATCAGAAATTCATAATATTTTTCCCCCTTTGGGGCCAAAAAAATAAGTCTAATATATGTCAATTCTAAATTTTTTCTTTTTTTATGAAGACATTAAAAGACTCCAAAGCATGAAAATTCTACAATATGAAAGAAAACAAAGCATACTATTTTGATGTTTGTAGTGACATGAATATGTTAATATTGAGCTATACACAAACATGCACTTGCTAGTAACAACTTTATTATATTTTGTTGGATTTTCAACATTCTAGTTGTTATGCTATAATGGTATTCGCTTTTCTTGATGTTTTTCTTTAAAGAAATTTGGTTAAAATGTGAATAAAATGGCTATGCTCTGCTTCTTCAGAATAAATAAAAATAGTAGCAAAGTCATTTTCAAAGAAGAAATATCAAACTTCAAAAACAGTTAAATAGATTAAAGCATCTTCTTAAAAGATGTACTTATTGAGAGCTTGGGGAGTTAAACACAAAATTTTCATTAGAATGACTGAGAAATTGTGCATGAAGTTTCTTACTTGCTTTGATGAACATTCTGCTTTTCCTATTGAATTGGAAGAAAGCAAGTAATTCCGTAGTTTAAAGAGTACCTGGCAATCTTCTCAACACAGACATTCTCTCATTTTAAGTATAATGTATTTATGAGTGTTTTTGAAGTTCAAGCTGAATAACAGGTATACCTGTTTTACATTTCACTCCTATAATGCCTTCTTACTCTACTGCAAAATGTTACATCTATTTCTATTTTTTAAATAGAATTCTGTCCATTCTGTTACAATAAAACTTAACCCCAAGAATTTTTAAATTGAATTTAGGAAAATACAGTTGAGAAATTCAACATTGAGTTTTCTGACTTCCTTCATGAAAAGAATCAGGTTTTCTAACACAAAGTTGATTCCTGGCAAATGATGTGCTAGACACTTATAACACAGAAAGAATTAGGAGCAAAAAAATTTACTTTTATTCAATTTCTTCTTTACCTTCTTTGAGGGGAAAGTTTAAAAGTTTCTGGCACCCAGGTCTCACAGAGCAGCATTGACTGTTTGGTCAGATTCTTTTTGACTTTTTGCCCACACAGTGATAAAAAATATCCACACATTTAATCAGTTTATCACAGGTTTTGTAGGTGACATAATTAAATTAAACCATTTACATGAAGAGGAAAGATAGAGTATTTTTGACACTTGGTGACACTACATAAATCTGAAATGTGAATTCACAGTCATCAATTGTAGCAGATCCTGTCTGATATCCCCCTGGTCCGTTTGTATAACCTGAAGTTATGATAGACCATTTCAGTATACTGATAGCTTCCTACTCAAATGCCTGAATGGCTCAGCTTCTCTGCTAGAAATTTGGGAGAGGGCTTTCTCAGGTACTGCAGGAGATTGTTGAAGCCTAGAAGAGTGAAGAAGTAACTGTCCCTGGGGCAAACCTCACCACATCCTCATCCATCCTTTTATAGGGCAGTTCTGAGGTATGTTACAGATAGTCACTTAGGTTCCCAGTGCATTTGATCCCTGTTTCTCACAATGACATTCTGCTCATTCATACATGTTCTTGGCTTTTCTCCATTTCCTGTTTCACATTTACTACTCCTTAACTGCACACCCTTAAATTACAGTATAGATAAGCTACTTGTACCCAGTCCTTGTTTCAATATCTGCTTTAGGAGAAACCAAATTTAGAGTAAGTAACACATAAGTATTTCACATTATTATCCCAAACTACTAAAAAAGAAAAAATCTTCTTAATAGAAATAATGTGATTTTTTTAGTAGAAGAAATTTGAAATATCTGGATATTCATTTTAATATTTTAGATATTTTTGCATGACAATATTATAGATTATTAATTTAAATAACATCATCCGTACATTTTGTGTTTGTGAAAGACTATCAAAGCAAGAATCTATGTAAAAATGTCCTAAATGTCATGTTTTTCTAAATCCACCCATTTATCCAAGGCTATTCTATATATCTTGTATTTCCAGGTCTGTTGTACTTATTTCTTCATTATGTTCAATCCATATGTTCTAAATTAATTTTCTCAGCTGTTTACTAAACCTTACATTTTCATATATAAAACTTCTTAAGGATGGATTGCATTTGTATAAACTGGTTTTGAGTATAAGTCTAATATATCATTGTTCCCAGCAAATAGAAATGAAGTAACATGTATTCTCAGTTGAAAGCCAGGCCCTCCAAAGCATGTTGCCAAATTTACATGCAACAAAATGTTTATGAATGTATTTCTTTTGGTAACATTCTAAACTTGCTGGTAAATGTTACATTGGTAACTAATATTTTATAACTATTCTTTCCCACAAAGTACATCTATTTAATAATAAACATCATGATGGAAAGTGTTAGGAAATTTAACTTGGTTTATTTAAGCTTCCGTAGTCCATCAACAATTAGACAATGAAAACAAGCAGAACAGAGGTTTACACATTTTCGATGGTTTCAGTTTCTACATAGATGACATTTATATCTTTTTCCTTTAGGTATTAAAAAAAGTAACATCACAGTTTTGTTGGAAGTATCATAAGATATGTGGTACCTCAGTGCATTGGTGCTACTATAAGAAAATACCACAGACTGGGTTATTTGTAAACAACAGAAGTTGATTTCTCACTTTTCTGGAGGTTGGAAAGTCTAGTACACCAATCACAGGTTGATTGTGAATTTAGATGTTAAAGGCAAAGTATAGGCATTTAAAAGTTGAAGATCAATACTTAGGATGGAGTATATTCAGGTATATCGAGACCCTACATTGTGTTTTAAATATAATAGAAAAATATTAGCTTTCTTTGTAAAATAAATTTTAGTAATGAGGAAATATCTTTAGCTATTCTTGGGTTTAAGTTCTCAAGTTTTTAAAATATGCTATTTTCTATATCAGTTGAGTTTACTAAAGTTACAACAACAACATCCTTGAAGTTATTTTCCTTACAGAATCGATGAGAAAAAATCAGTTTTTATAAATATGTATTATAACTTTGAGTACAAATAATGTCTGTAGCATCCTCACAAATTTAATTCATATAAAAACGTTTAATATCTGAGTTATAAGTTCAAAATCCTTGTATATATTAGTGTTTGCTGTTTCATATCAACTGTGCGATATTCCAAAAATGTCATTTGTTATTAGGGATATTCCTTATTAAATGTCAGCTGTTATTTATACTCTATAACCTCTATTACCTTTCTACTGAGTGCCAAAAAGACATGCAATTTATAATTTTATGATTCTATAAGTATCAATTCCAGGTATATAGAAAATACATCAATCCAATGTCTAAATGCAAACTATTAACATGTGAATCTTAACATCATTTTACATATTCAATGTTTTAAAATTTTTGTTAAATTTATAAATATTATTACATTATATATCTATTACAGTATATAAACATAAAAGAATAGTAGCCTAATTTTATGGAAATATTAATTTGTATATCAGATTACAAACCAGTTTAATCTTTATATGGCTTAACATCTTGCGTTCTTTCTTAGCATTTTTCTTCCCCTGTCTCTTAGCAGTAAGTTATTATTTGGGAAATAACACAAACTTCATTGGATCTTATAATTTAGTTTTCATAAGATACACTCAATGAACTATTAAAATATGGAATTTGGGGTGTGGGGACCAGAAATGAAAGTTTTAATAGAGCCCTAAATTGATTCTAATGTAAGTTGTTTATTAGTTCCTGCTCTCTTTGTTTCTCTCATCAAGCCTCTAGAAACACATTTCACAAAGTGTAGTACAGTACAGTTGTGTACAGTTTTCATTATGGTTTGTGAAATGTGTTCCTAGAGGATTGACAAGAGGAAAAAAATAGAGCAGGAACTCCTACAAATCGGTTTGTGTAAGAAAAATACACAAACTGGCGAAGTGGAGTGGAATATGTTAATAAATATGCACAGGCATAAACCTAAAAGCAGAACAAGACGTAAAGAGAAAGTCCAATTCATTATGGGATAGAAACATAATAATTAAAATAACAATGAGTCATCACATTATAGCAGACCTAATAAGTAAATGCTGGATAATGTCTGTATTAAAGGAGATATGTAGATGTACAACACAGTGTCCTGATAGTTGCATGGTAGACTGATACACTTGCTTCAGAGAGGAGACTGGAAGCTCTTAGTTAAATTACACATACACATGACTTGACCTAACAGTTATTTTTGAGGTGCAAGTACAGGCTTACAAGGAAACATGTATAAGGATGTTCATTAATCTGTCAGTACCAGGGAGGGGGATATTTTTCTTCTTCCCTTTCTGGGATAGTGGACAGACAAGCTATGGTAGTGCATACCCACACAGTGCTATACTCTATAGGGAATATATGTAGCAAACCAGAATTACGCAGAGTAAATAAGACAGATCTTAAATATAGTGCTAAGAAATGAAAAGAGTAATGCACAGAACAGTTTACAAAATATTATTATGTAAACTAAAATACATCAAAACAGAATGCCCACTGTATAAAAACAGGCTACTAAAGAATGCACATTACCTGTATTAGAATGGTTATCTACAGATGGAGAGAAATGAAAGAGAGATTTGGGAATAAAAATAAATACATAATTTAAAAAGAGAAAAAAATTATGCACTGAATGTGATAATGTATCATAAACTAGGGAGAAACTATAACTGTATGTGTGACTTTTCTGAGTCACATAACTGCATATGTGACTTTTTTAATGTATGAGAATTGGTCAACTTTTCATGAAAAAAAAAATACAGCAGACTTTTACCTACATATTTCATATATAGTATTGATTCCATGAAAGCATTTTTATTTAACTGTACTTTCAATTGGGCAAAAAATTATATTTTGCTTTGACTTTAGCAATCTATTCTCAAATAGTTGCTTTCAAAAATAGTTTATAGATTTTTATTAGTGGTCTGCAAAAGCCTGTTTGTAGACCCTAAAGTTTTGGGAAAATTAATGAATTATTCTAAAAATAATAAAAGTAAAAATATGTAAAACATAGTGATTATATCCAAAATTGATCCATAATAAAGAAAAGTAAGAAATGATCTGGATTTGAGTATGGGCCTTGTATAAGAGCTATGGGGAAAAGTATTAATGTAACATTCTTCAAAACTGCTTACTAGACATATTTTACATAATATTTTAAATATAATATGCTTTGCCTGAAGAACCTTAAATAAATAAGGCATACAAATTTGCTTCTCAAAACTGCATAATTCTTTTCCCTCCACCCTCAACAAAGGAACATAATGGAATTTTAGAATGCACATTTTGCTGTGTTTCTGTTTTGTTTTTGTTTTTTTTTTGAACTAGAGTCTCACTCTGTTGCCCAGCCTGGAGTGCAGTGGCCGATCTTGACTCACTGCAACCTCCGTCTCCTGGGTTCAAGCAATTCTCCTACCTCAGCCTCCCGAGTAGCTGGAATTACAGGCATGCCCTGCCACACTCGGCTAATTTTTGTATTTTCTGTAGAGATGGGTTTCGCCATGCTGCCCAGAATGGTCTCAAACTCCTGACCTACCTAGGCCTCCCAAAGTGCTGGGATTACAGGTGTGAGCCACCACGCTGGGTCTGTTTGCTGATATTAGACTGATTTCAAAGGGAGTCAAATTAACACTTAAATACCATACGTGCATTTGTTAGATGTTCAGATAATTAACAAAGAAATGTTAATACACTTTCTAATAGAATACAGCTGTATATAAGGTGAATAAATATCCACTCTTCTGTGACATACTCATGAACCATGGGCTAAAAGAATTATACTTATTTTTTATTTCCTCTTTTGTCTTTTCTTACGTGAAAAGATGGTACTTTGTTTCCTTCAAGATCATAATGATGTCTATCTACATATGCCAATACAGTAAATGCCCACCCCCAAAAAAGTAAAATGATATGAACCTGGAGAAACTATTTATAGAAGAGCAAATGCAAACTGTATTTTTAGTGCTAAGAAGCTTTTGTGCTCATTGATAGCTTCATCTGCTTATAGACACATCTTGAGAATCACAAAGTTAATCTCCTTTTTATGCACTCTATAACCAATTGATTCCCATAAACGATAAATTTTATTTTCATCAAAATTACTGTGATTCTGTATAATGTCATTTTTTATCTGTTGAACTAGGCTTTACACAATTCTATGCTTACTTTGTCTTGAGTCAATTCACCACAACTTCAATCATTTCCTTTCCCATCTTGCAAACCTTCCATCACTATCAGCTGCATGCTTATTGATATCAGCATCTGCAATGTCTAAATCTGGCCCAAGTTCCAATCTTATCCCCTGCTACTTCATTTACCTTAAACTGGTTCCAACAGAACAGCTCCATGTAACCTCTGTATTTTAAACACTTGCATCTACATGCATTCTTTATGTTCCTTTTATCTTGAGCATGGAGCCCTCTAAGCAAGTTGTACAAGTCAAACTTTCTTGTTCTTAAAGTCTCTTTCCCTTTCATTTCCATGAATTTACCTCAGTTTCCTCTCTCTGAAGAACCGTATAGTTCATTGATTATTTCATTTTTTTTTAATAGTTAGAGGTTATCAGGAAGTAGCAAACACAAAAACAAAGCTGTAGAGAACAGTTCCAGTTTTCTGTCATCCAATTTTCCCCAATGCTATTCAGTGGTAACATCTTGGAAAACTAAAGTACAATATCAAAACTAGAAAGTTGGTGTAATCCACAGAGTTTTCTTAGAGTTTTATACTCACTTGTTTCTTTTGTTGTGTATGTGTATATGCGTGGGTATGTGTTAAGTTCTGTGCAATTTTATCACATGTGCAGATTTATATAACTATAACCGCAAGATATAAAACTCTTCCATACTAACCATAGGTTCCCTGATGCTAACTTTTTATATCTATATACCAAGTTTGACCCACCGATTCCTTACTTCTGGCAACCACTAATCTGTTCCCCATCTCTATCATTTCATTTAATGAATGTTATATAGATAGAAACATAAACATATTGTGTATACATTTTCGAGATCGGAATTTTTTTTTTACTCAGTACAATCCCTAGAGATAACTCCTTGTTCTATGTATCAACAATTTATTCCCTTTCATTGCTGAGTGACATGGATAGATTATAGTTTTGTTTTGTTTTTGAGACAGAATCTCAAGTTCTCTCACCCAGGCTGGAGTACAGTGACACAATCTTGGCTCACTGCAACTTCTGCCTCTTGATTCAAGCAATTCTCCTGCCTCAGCCTCCTGAGCAGCTGGGACTACAGGCGCCCATCACCACACCCAGCTATTTTTTTATTTTTGGTAGAGATGGGGTTTCGCCATGTTGGCCAGGCTGGTCTTGAACTCCCAACCTCAGTTGATCTGCCCGCCTGAGCCTCTCCCAAAGTGCTGGGATTACATGCATGAGCCACCACTTGTGGCCAGTTTTTTTTTTTTTTAAACTATTCATGCATTGAACAATATTTAGATTGTTTTTAGTTTGGGGCTATTACAGATAATGCTGGTATGAATTTAGTTTGGGGCTATTACAGATAATGCTGGTACGAACATTTCTGTACCAATTTTTCTGTGAACATACATTTTTCTGTAAGACAAATGTACAAGAGTATAATTGTTGGGATATGATAAGTGCATATTTAGCTTTGTAACACTGCCAAACTGTTTCCCAAAGTGGCTATACCACTTAACGTTTCCACCAAAAATATCTGAGTGATCCAGTTTTTCTGCATCATTATTAGCATTCAGCATTATTGCTATTTTTAAAATTTTCTTCATTGACAAAAATTATATATTATGATTATGTACAACATGATGTTTTAAAATGTGTATACATTGTAGAATGGCTGAATCAAGCTGATTAACACATACATTATCTCTCGTATTTTGTGTGTGTGGTGAGAAAATTTAAAACTACTCTCTTAGCAATTTTCAAATATACAATCAATTAACTGTAGTTGCCATGTTACACAATAGCTCTCTTGAATTTATTCCCCCTGGCTAACTGAAATTTTGTATCCTTTGGCAACATTACTCCTCACCCTCACTGCCTGGTAACCAAAATTCTACTCTCAGCATGTATGAGTTTGACGTTTTAAGATTCTGCATATAACTAAGATCATGTGTTATCTTTCTATATTGTCACAAACAACAGGATCTCTTTGTTTTTAGGGCTGAAGAGTATTCCATTGTGTATTTGTACCACATTTCTTTTATCCATTCATCTATCCATTGATGAACACTTAGATAGATTTCACCTCTTGGTTATTGTGAACAATGCTACAATATACATGGAAGTACATATATCTCTTAAACATACTGATTTTTTTTTCCTTTGGCTATGTGCCCAATAGTGGATTGCTAGATTATGTGAGAGTTCTATTTTTAACGTTTTGTGGAGCCTCCATACAGTTTTCCTTAATAGGTTTACTAATTTACATTCCCACTTTTAGGGTAAAAGGGTTCCCTTTTCTCCACAACCTCACCAACACTTGTTATCTGTCATTTTTAAAATAATCTCCATTCTAACAGGTATGAGATAATATCCATTCTGGTTTTATTTAGCATTTCCCTGATGATTATGATGTTGAGCATTTTTTAATATACTTGTTAGCTATCTCTATGTCTTCTTATGAGAGATGTCTATTTAGGCTCTTTGTCATTTTTTAAATTACATTATTTGTTTTCTTACCACTTTGTTTGAGTTACTTATATATTTTGGACTAGCCATTCTGGTAGGTATGTAGTGTTGCCATGTAGTGGTGTTAATTTGCATTTCCCTAAATATATCCTCTTCTTTGAAATATTTGTTGGTGACTTCTGCTTGTTTTCTAATTGGACTGTTTGAATTTTACTGCTGAGTTTCAGAATTCTGTATATATTATATATATGAATTCTTTGTCAGATATATGGTTTGAAAATATTATCTTTCACCTATGTAATTTTAATGAGATATTTGTGTGGTATACATCACTTACTATCCTGTATTTTAATATTATGTATATGGTTTGTTTTTCTTTAAGCTTCTTGAAAAGTACAACTTTGAGTTATGCCTTTCAGTTTCTTGAAAGGTAGATCTAGAGTTAATTAACACTCACATAACAGACAAAAAAGTGTTTACTGCATAAATAGACCTAGTAACACATTACTGATGGAGTGGTAAACAAAGGAGTAAATAAACCACCTTATAAGATTGTTATTATATATTAAATTGATGTAAAAATTGAATCATAGACTTTTTAAATCTCTAAATTCATTCATTCACTATTTATTTATTTATTTATCTATCTATCTATCTATCTATCTATCTATCTATCTATCTATCTATCTATCTATCTATTTTTCTGAGGAAGAGTCCTCCTCCATCAACAGACACCAGGCTAGAGTGCAGTGGTGTGATCTCGACTCACTGCAACCTCCGCCTCCCGGTTCAAGCAATTCTCCTGCCTCAGCCACCCGAGTAGCTGGGACTACAGGCACATGCCACCACACCCAGCTAATTTTTGTATTTTTTAGTAGAGAGGGGGTTTCACCATGTTGGCCAGGATGGCCTCAATCTCTTGACCTCATGATCCACCCACCTCAGCCTCCCAAAGTGCTGGGATTACAGGTGTGAGCCACCGCACCCGGCCCCTCGTTACTTTTATAACTCATTTGCAGATTTCTTGTCTTCCATGCAACCAGACTTTATTTAAATAGAAGCTTTTTTATCAGCCTATAAAAGTGTGATCTGTTTCCTCATATAAGCCATGATGCAATTCTTTGGTTTAACCTGGTATGTGTTCTTGTAAGTTCAATTCAGGATTTAAGTTCAGTTTGGAAAGTCAAGGCATGAGCATCTAGATGGATCCTCCAATTAAGCCTACGTAGTGTCATGGCCTTCCCTTCCGTGGTATTTAGTATATAGGTGATGATGCAAACCCCTATTTTACTGCTTTTAAACTGTTAGCCATTTATTGATTCACTTGGGATTTAATTGCTTGCTCTCAGTAAGTGTTCTAATCAGAACCACCAAAATCACTTCAGTACTCCTAATTCCAGTGGAGTCAAAGAAATTAGAGTTGCAAATAACTTGTTAAGTCACCCCTTTAATCTTTTCTCTAGGCAGGGCTATTCCCCATGGTGTATTTTTCTTTTTTGTCAATCTAAACTTTAAAGAGGTTCAGCAAGTGTGTCTTCTGGTGCTTCCAAGGCTGAAGCTGGCAAAATGTGTCTGTAAGGAATGAAAATTATATACTTTTATCGGTATCCAGTCTGAACTTCTCCTAAACATGAACCATGATAGTTCCTTTTACCATTACCCCATACAATTTTATGAGTTCCTGGTTGCAAGTTCAACAGCCAAAGAGGGATCTATGCTCCTGCCAAGATTGTCTTTCCTTGCTTCTATCATCTAATTAGAAACATGAATAACAGAATATTTGTGACATTTATAGTGACTACAAAGCTACGCCACTGGGAAAGTTAGAACACTCAAACAATTTTATGTCATGTATAGTCATCCTAAATTTTTGTTTCCAGAGTCACTTTTCTTAAACATAGGCCTTTTTCTTCATGTGAAATTTAAAGATGTAGGAAGTCAGGCATGGAATATAATTTAATTTCAAGTATCTCACTTAGAAATGGTATGAAATTATCTTTGTAAGGTACTGCCAAATATCTCATTATGCCTATAGTGATGAGGTGAAATGGATTATTATCTATATTTTATAGATGGTGATATTGAGGTTCTGATCTAGTAAGTTGCTTTAGGTTACTCAAATAAACACATTCTCAAACCCAGTTATTTTGAATACATGTGAAATCTAGAAATGGAATAGAGCCATTTATTTTTTAAGGCCTATGACAGTATAAATGTTTCATAACACAATACTCTTCTAGATTTTCTCCTATCACACTTCCTATTCCTTCCCAGTCTTCTTATGTTTTTCTCTACATTTTAATATTTTTATAGAAGCAGTTGTCAAATTTTGTTCAATGTTTGAATCAACTGTGTATTTTTTAGGTATCATGAGGCTAAAGTCTTACCCTGTAGAAATTCAATCAAAATATAGACTGATATCTTTCTTAAACTCCTCAGTTGGGGCAAATTTGAGAACCACAATTTCAGATTTGCATTATAAGCATTCTTATCACTTTACCTTAAGTCACACAAGTCAGCAAGAATTCAGTGCTTTATTAAAATACAAGGTTTTCCTCAGCTGAGAGTCTTAAGCAGTGCAAGCTAGTACAGTAGTTCTATTCTCAACCTCCAGGTATCTGTCTTTGTTCTCATCATTTCACAATCAGTAAACTGGTGCAAGGGGCCAGGAAGTCCAGGTACATCCCTTTAAGGGTAAGAGCCCAGCAGCGTACAAATTACTTCTGCTTTCATGCTATTGGTAAGTTATAAGGGCAGATGGATGTCAATAGTCTTTAGCTAAGTATCCAGGCTAAAGCTAAAAGGACTGAACTTCTGACTCTGAACAATAGAGTCACAAGGACATGAATTACACTGCTGCCCAGAATAACATCAAAACAACAAACTGACAAAATATATGAGAAAACAGTTTGTGAGACACTGAATATGAGCAAGAAGGATCTAAGAGATGTGAATCAAACAAAATCAGCCACACAACTTTCCTAGCTTACTATCTTTTTTTTTTTTTCTTATTTTTTAGTTCCAGGGTACATGTGCAGGATGTACAAGTTTGTTACATAGGTAAACGTGTGTCATGGTGGTTTGTTATTCAACACACAATTAATCAGTGCATGCCTGTGCATGAGACTTAACACCATAAAAACTCTAGAAGAAAACCTAGGCAATACCATTCAGGACATAGGCATGGGCAAGGACTTCATGACTAAAACACCGAAAGCAATGGCAACGAAAGCCAAAATAGACAAATGGGATCTAATTAAACTTAAGAGCTTCTGAAACTTAAGAGCAAAAGAAACAATCAATCAAGTGAACTGGCAACCAACAGAATGGGAAAAAAAATTTGCAATCTACCTATCTGACAAAGAGCTAACATTCAGAATCTACAGAGAACTTAAAAAAATTTACAAGAAATAAAACAACCCCATTAAAAAGTGGGCAAAGGATATGAACAGACACTTTTCAAAAGAAGACATATATGAGGCCAAAAAACATGAAAAAATGCTCATCATCACTGGTCATTAGAGAAATGCAAATCAAAACCACATTGAGATGTGACCTCATGCCAGTTAGAATGGCAATCATTAAAAAAATCAGGAGACAACAGGTGCTAGAGAAGATGTGGAGAAATAGGAACACTTTTACACTGTTGGTGGCAGTTTAAATTAATTCAACCATTTTGGAAGACAGTGTGGCAATTCCTCAAGGATCTAGAAATAGAAATATCATTTAACCCAGCAATCCCATTACTGGGTATATACCCAAAGGATTGTAAATCATTCTATTATAAAGAGACATGCACACGTATGTTCATTGCAGCACTGTTCACAATAGCAAAGACTTGGAACCAACCCAAATGCCCATTAATGATAGACTGGATAAAGAAAATGTGGCACATATACACCATGGAATACTATGCAGCCATAATAAAGCATGAGTTCACATCCTTTGCAGGGACATGGATGAAACTGGAAACCATCATTCTCAGCAAACTAACACAAGAACAGAAAACCAAACACTGAATGTTCTCACTCATAAGTGGGTGTTGACCAGTGGGAACACATGGACACAGGGAGGACAACATCATACACTGGGACCTGAGGGGTAGAGGGCTAGGGGAGGAATAGCAGGGGTTGGAGGGATTGGGGGAAAAAAAAAGTCCTGAAAGAAAAGAAAGGACTGTGCAAAGTAAATACTTTTTCTCCTTTTACAAAAAATTAGAGTTCTTATAGTAATGTTCTAAGATAAATTATGTAAAATTATTCTATAAATTGTAGCAATATTAAATGTTTAAAAAAAACAGTACTGTGACATCTTGAAAAAAAGTGTTAAAACTGTTTAAAAGTAATTTAACTACATCTCAGAACAAAGCTTAAACATATATTTGTCAAAAAACACCTCAATGCCCATCTAGGTGAAACTCACAATGTTTATATTCGATCAAAGATAAGGCATAAGGATGAAAAATAAACCATAATGAGGACAAAATTTTATCAATCAAAAATGACCCTAACATAAAACAGATGTTAGAATTAGCATACAAGTATGTGCAAATGGTTATTATATCGTTCCATATGTTCAAAAAGTTAAGTTATGAAATATATATTTTTAAAAGAACCAAATTATACTTTTAGAGATGAAAACTACATGTGAGATAAATTGTCCATGTGATGGGATTAATAGCCGATTAGATATACAGAAAAAAAGATTATTGAACTGCAGTACAAAATAAAACACAGAAATTAAATATGAAGAGACCATGAGTGAGTTGTGAGACAACAACAACAAAAATTAATAAAGTGATATCTGAAAAATTTCCAAAGTTGATTACAATTACAAACTCGTAGTCCAAGAATCTCAATATGACTAAAGCAGAAGAGACATCAAGGAAACTACTTCAAGGCACATCATGATCAAATTTCATGAAGAAAGTGATAGAAAATCTTTAAAGCAGCCAGAGGAAAAATATGTGTTTAATGTAATTATGTATTTAACTAATACATGCTATGCACAAGGAAACAAAGATAAGGATTGCCATTTTTCTCATAGGAAATATCCAAGGGAGAAGATAATGGAATATTATATTTAAAATATGGAAAGAAAAAGTTGTCAACATAGAATTGTATGCATGGTAAAAATTTCTCTCAAAAATAAATATGATTTAAAGAGTTGTTTTAGACATCACTAGCAGTCCTGCGATACAATGATAGTATTTTCTTCAGGCAAGAGGAAAACAAAACAGCAACAACAAAAACAAAAGCAAAGTGATCTCTGATGGTAGTTTGTATTTCTGTGGAATCTGTGGTGATATCCCCTTTATTGTTTTTTATTGCATCTATTTGATTATTCTATCTTTTCTTTTTTATTAATCTGGCTAATGGTCTATTTTGTTGAGACAAATCAAATAATCAAAAGGAACTGTGGAAGAAAGATGACTGCAAATGGAAGTTATGTGGATAAATATGTTGTTTTGTTTTGTTTTGAGGCGGAATTGGGTCTGTTACCCAGGCTGGAGTGCAGTGGTGTGATCTTAACTCACTATAACCTCTGCCTCCTGGGTTCAAGTGATTCTCCTGCCTCAGCCTGCTGAGCAGCTGGGACTACAGGCATGTGCCACCACACACGGCTAATTAAAATATGTATTTTTTAATGATCTACTTTTTTTCTAAAGATAAATGACTGTTTAAACAAAAATGATAAGAATATATCCTGGAATTTAGAGCATAAATATAGTTATAAAGCATGACAACAATAGCACAGTCACAGAAGGAGAGAAATGCAAAAGTGTCACAATTAGACCTGAAGGTAGGACATCATAAGCTAAAGATGTATAATATGAATTTAGAGCAACCATATAATGACCAAACAATAAATTATAGCAAATTAGACAACAAAGGAGACAAAAGAGATTCCTAAAATTATTAGATTAAAATAAAGAAAAAAAAACAATAAAAGGAGCAGAGATAGGGTAAATAGAAAAAAAAGTATATATTTAGACCTAACAATATCATAACTCACATTAAATTCAACTATCTAAATATCTCAAATATGAAGATCATTCTTAAGACAATAAAATATTTTACAGCATTTAGCAAATACTTCCTTGTTTAAAACTTTTTAATGAATCTTCGTCACTCAGGATAATTTTGGAAATTCTCATTGTCTCCTACAAGATTCTGTATAATCCAATCTGGTCTCCCTTATTTTCAATTTATCTTCTATGATATTATTCTTTCCCATGAAGCTGAAATTTAGGTTACTAAGATGTTGTGTGTTCTCTCCCAGCTTAACCAAAGTAGTTTTTTATTTTCTTTCCTAAAGAATATTTGTCCTGATCTCTTTGTCACAGTTAAATCTTATACAGGTTCAGAGTGTCATTGTAGATTCTTTGTCTAGGATCTGACCCTAAAATTCTGAGCTAACTGTTCCTCCCTTTAATTTCTTTATCAATCTGTCCCGCCTCCAAATATCTGGAAAGAAAGTAGGCTGATTAAAAGTATTTTTTGTACCCTGGAAGGTATATTGATTTTTTTTTAACTTAATCTAGGATTTTAACAATAGAGAAGACAAGTGATAGAGTTAATACATTGGGAAGTAGAGCCAAATAAAATTAGTGTTATTTAGATAAGGGGGTGAGGAAACTAGCACTACCAAGAAGTCTTTATAATATTTTGTCCTAATTACCCGTTTACCTATCATTATTGTTCAGTATTTCATAATGATAAGGAATACTAGTATCCCAAGACGTAGCATATTGCTCAATGCATAGCAGGCATTCTTTAAATATTTTTAATTGAAAAACTGAATCCTCGAAACAGTCCTACACATTTTAATTTATAACTTCCATTTATAAATGAAGAAATTTACCCTTAGAGAAGTTACATGACTAGGGTGTAGCATAACCTATAAATTGAGTACAGTTCCTCCCGTCATACAATCTAAATTTAAATTCTAGTTCCACCATTTTAAAGCTATATGAATTTGGAAAAGTCATTTTCACTTTCTATAACTTGATTGCTTCATCTGTAAAATGGTGACAACATTATAAATAGGCTACAGGAAGTATTAAGAGATGCAGGGACATTATTTATGTAATATCTGACCAGTAGAAAGCACTCACTGTTAACTATTTGTATTATTTTAATTATTCCCATTATCACATCATCAGACTAGTATTATAATTTTTATTATCCAAGGTTACCTAGCTAATTAGAAGCTGATCTTGCATTTGAACTGAAGCTTTTCTGCTTCTTTCAGTACAAATTAATACATTACTGTATAGCACACAGAAAGAATTGGATTTTAAATATATAATTTTTCTTATTTTTTCCCTACTTATGTTCTTTGGGCTAAGTACCTTGATTCCAACCTCATTGATAATTTCAACATCTTAGAGTTTAATCACTTATTTATGACATATGGGTTCTTACTCTCTAGATTTATAATATATAGATATTCAACCAAATCTGAGCCTATGATGATTATTTTGGGGAATGTTTCATTAATATTAATAAATGACAGTTGCATTATCATTTCAATGACCTTCATCTTGTTTTTAATCTATGTAATTTTTACTTCAAAATCAGTTTGAATTGATTTAACAAGTGAGAACCTTTACATATATTTTGAAAACGTTTAGGTACTGTTATATAATGTAGATATCAAATTTGCTAAATTGCTTTTAAAGAACTTAACATAAATATAAAATTTTAGAGAAAAAATGAAAAGCATTAATAAGCATGTATTATTTCACTTAAGTTTGCTTCACTTTAGGTATCTATTGAAATAGATTTTCTCATTCCATTACCTACATTATTCAGTTGAATTTCAGGAATCTGCATTAATCTGCATTGACATTTCTAGGCCACTAGAGGGTAATTCAGAAATTACTGCTTCAGCCCACCAGATAGTATTTTAATGGTCTTAAAAGACCATAAATAGAAAAGGGCAAACTTTTAGCCCCTAAATGTGAGGGGGATTATACCTATGACAAAATCTATTGAGACTTAACTAAATCAGTAGCAGTAACAGTGGTGTTTCACAAACTTTACTATAAGTAATATTTTACTTAAATGGTAAAAATACCATTTTTAACAAGTCATTTAAATTTTACTTTAAAAATATGCCAAAGTGATGACTAATATGCTTCCTCAAATACCCTTAATTTGACTAGATAAATAAGCAAGAGATCCTAATTGCATGTCTCAAATCAAGAAAAGGAAAATATTGTTCAGTAAGAATTCCGAAGTTACCATATACGTGAACAATTCTGGAAAATCAGTGCAGTAAGCAGCAGAACACGTGGACACAGAGAGGGGAGCATCACACACTGGGGCCCATTGTGGAGGGCTAGGTGAGGGATAGTGGGGGGGTGGGGAGGGATAATGTGGGGAAAAATATTAGGTATAGGTGATGGGCGGATGGTGGCAGCAAACCACCTTGCCATGAATGTACCTATGCAACAATCTTGCATGATCTGCACAAGTACCCCAGAATCTAAAGTACAATAAAAAAAAAAAGAAATTCTTACAAAACATTTTCAACAAGTATTATTATTTTAATTAAAATAATAAACAATTTAAGGAGGATTCAACTGATTATTTCAAAGGGAGCCTAGATCATAGATGACATTTCACATTACCAGGAAAGGGGAAAAAGATGTTAGCAATGTAAAAAAAAGAAAATTGGAAAGATATATTTAAAAAACTTTCAGAACATTTTGGAGTGCTTCTTGAGAAGGTTAATAAAAGACAATTGCTCTGGAAAAGTGAACATTTGTTAAAAGGATGATTGTAAAGATATCTTTTTTCTATCAAAGAAGTAGAAAAGATAAATGTAATCTCATAAGATTTGAAATCATTACTACTTAAAAATAAAAGTTAGGCCAGGTTATCAGGAGAATTAATAAAAAGTCAACAAGATATATTTAATTCAGACCACATTGATTAGAAGTGAATTAGCATGAAGATTTTCTTAGTTTAGCATTGAGATGTATTTATATGGCTATAATATATTTATTACTTGATATTATAAAAAATTTTGTGACCAGCAAATGAATGTTTAACCTCCCTGAAAAATAATAGATTGTCTTCAATGTTGGCAATATTATTTGCATGTTAAAGGCAATGTAAAAAATACAAATATTAGTGTACTCTCAAATCTGGAATAATTAAAGGAAAAGAAAATATAAACTATAGTAAACTATAATTTCACCACAAATGTGAACGTAGTACTTTTAAGAATTCATAGTAATTCAAATGAGATCATTGAACTATTGCCTAATGAAAGGCATTAAACCTTTACAATTAACACAAATATTTCAGATAGTTATATTTTTTTCCTGGGAAGATAGTTTGTTTGTAGAAGATTTCTCTTCTACACTGAAGGAAAATAAATCTTTATTGACTTAGAGTTAAAAGGAAACGAATGGCATATGCGACTTCATAAATATTTACAATTAACTTGGTATACCTTGTTATTTTAATTCTCACTATCTCAGCATTCACCAAAATGACTCATAAGTTTTTACTCAAAACCTACTATCTGACTACAAAACTGACTATAATGAATCAGCTTTCAAGTGACAATGAAAGATACTTAAGTGGTACATTTTTGATAAGTAAACATATAGTTAAGGTAGATGTATTTCAGCATAGGACCATGTTCTCCTGAGCAATATTGGACATTTAGTCTTTCAATTCCCTTTCTCGCTGTCACATGTCACCAAACCGCAGCAGCAACTCCAGCCTCCATTTCTTCCCCTACCACCTAACCTAACCCAGGCTACTCTTTATTTGGCCAATAGAAATATATGTTTTCTTATTTGATGTTTACTTATTATGTTTGCTAAGTGCTCTTTGCATTCACCAAGTACCTTTAACATATTTTTTTCTATATGCATTACAGGATATGTTCATTGTAGAGTCAAAGAAACCTAGTTCATATATGCAACACATATGTCTCCACAATTCTCTTTAGCAATTGATGTTTTAATCACTGACATGATACTTTTAGATTTTCTAAAATAAGTAATAAAATTTAACATGTTTGATTTATTAACCACCTTCTTTATGCCAAATATTTCACAATTATATTCATACTATATTATTTAGATTTCTCTTGCTTTTTTACTACATCAACTTTTTCAATAATAAATTTCTATGTCGTAAAATAAGAAAGTTATTACTCTAACCTTCTCCTACATCTTTCCAAGCTCTCAAACTTTTATATTCTCCAATCTGGTTCCTACATTCTTGAAAATAAATTTCCTACAGTTTAGAGTCAGTTTGTCTGACTCCACATGAATTTATTTCTTCTCCTACTCTTGGTGACATTTGTCATAGTAGAAAGTTTCTTCATTGCTTGTCAGAGTTGAAACTATTGCACTTTACAGACATGGTTTGCTGTTCTTGATATACATCTCCTTTTGTTAGAGTGATTCTTCACACTATTTATGCCAAAGTGTGTGAAAGGCAAACTTCCCAAATTCTAGCAATGCTAAATATAGCTGTTTATATAATACTGTAACATATGAATAATAAAACTCTAGATTTAAAATGTGTTTTCTCTTACAATATTGATAAAATTGCTATACTGTTGTTAGTACACTGCAGCTGCTAAAACCAAAAACATACAAACCTGCTTTGTTGCTTTTTCTCATTAGAAGCTTTTACATGTCCTTATTTTTGGTCCTTTGATGTTTCATAATAAGGAATCCAAATATGAGACTATTTTTGGACATTTTTCTGGGTCTTTAGTGGAAGGTTTCAATTTGAAGATTTATGTCTTCAGCTCTGGGAAAATCTCTATTAATATTTCTTTGATTGTTCATAGTTAAATTTCATTATTTTCTTTTCAAAGACTTGTATTCAACAGCTATTGAACCTCACAGAATGGTCATGTATCCTGTGTTTTTCTTTGTGTTTTTGAATTGTTTTGAGAGTTATCTTCTGTTTCCTTCTAGACCTTTTATTTAAAAATTATTTTAGCAATTTTATTTATAATGTCTAAGTTTTTTACTCCTTTTCATTTTTTCTTTATCTTTCATTTTAGGTTCAGGAGGTACATGTGCAGAGTTGTTACATGGGTAAATTGTGTATCCCTACAGTTTGGTATACAAATTATTTCGTCACTAGGTATTGAGCATAATATCGAGTAGGCAGTTTTTTGAGCTTCACCATCCTCCCCTCCTCCACCCTTAGCTAGTACTCAATGTCTACTCTTCCTTTTTTGTATTCACGTGTACTCAATGTTTAGCTCCCACTTATAAGTGAAATCATGCAAAATTTGTTTTTTTCTTCCTGTATTAATTTTTTTAGGCTAGTAACCTCTAGCTAAATCCATATTGTTGCAAAGGACATGATTTTTTTATTTTTTTCGTGTCTATGTAGTATTCTATGGTGTATAGGTACCGCATTATTTTTTATCCAGTCCACACTTGATAGGAATTTAGGCTGATTCCATGTTTTTGCCATGGTAAATAGTGTTGCAATGAACATGAAAATGCATGCATCTTTTTGGTAGAACAAATTATATTCCTTTGAGTATATAGTCTTTAATGGGATTGCTGGATCAAATGGTAAGTTCTCTTTTAAGTTCTTTGAGAAATCTCCAGTTTTCCACACTGACTGAATAATTTACATTCCCCCCCAACACTGTACATGCATTCCCTTTTCTCTGCAATCTCATCAACAACTGCTGTTTTCACACTTAAAAAAAAAATAGCCATTCTGGCTGGTTTGAGATGGTATCTCACGTCAGTTTTTACTTGAATTTCTCTAATGATTAGGGATGATGAGCCTTCTTACATGTATTTGTTGGTTGTGTATATATTTTCTTTTGACAAGACTATGTTCATGTCCCTTGCCCATTTTTTAAAATGTGGTCGGTTATTATTTGCTTATTAAGTCCGTTATAGAGTCCAGATATTAGACCTTTGTCATATGCATAATTTGCAAAAATTTCCCTCATTCTGTAGGTTGTTTACTCTGTTAATAATTTCTTTTTCTATATAGCTGCTCTTTAATTTAGTTATGTCCCATTTGACTATTTTTGGTTTTGTTGCATTTGCTTTTGGAGACTTCCAAAATGAAATATTTGCCAAGGCCTATGTCTGCAATCGTATTTCCTAGGTTTTCTTCTAGGGTTTGTATACTTTTAGGTCTCACATTTAAGTCTTTAATCCACCTTGAGTTGATTTCTTTACATGGTGAAAGGAAGGAATCCAGTTTCAATCTTCTGTATATGGTTATCCCATTATTCTCACACTATTTATTAAATAGGAAGTTCTTTCCCCATTGCTTGTTATTGTCAACTTTGTAGGAGATTCGATGGTTGTAGGTATGCAGTTTTATTTATGGGATTTCTAACCTGTTCCATTAGTCTTTTTGTCTGTTTTTTTTTACCAGAACCATGCTGATTGGGTTTCTGCAACCTTGTAGTATAGTTTGAAATCGGGTAACATGATATCTCTGGCTTTGTTCTTTTTGCTAATGATTTCTTGGTGATTTGGGATCTTTTGGCCTCCATATGAATTATATATTTATTTACTTATTTATTTTAAACTTTTTTTTTTTAGATTCAGGGGATACATGTACAAGTTTGTTACCTGAGTATATTTCATGATGTTGAGGTTTGAGATATAAATGATTCTGTCATTCAGGTACTAGTAATAGTATGCAACAATTAGCTTTCCAACCCTTGCCCACCCCTCTCCTACCCCTTTCTAGAAGTTCCCAGGATCTATTGTTGCCATCTTTATGTCCATAGGTACCCATATTTAGCTTTTACTTATAAGTGAGACCTATATTTGGTTTTCTGTTTCTTCATTAATTTGTTTATGATAATGACATCCAGTAGAATCCATATTGCTGCAAAGGTCATGGTTTCATTTTTTATGGTTGTGTAGTATTCCATGGTGTATATGTACCACACTTTTTTATTCAGTCCATCACTGATAAGTGCCTAGGTTGATTCTATGTCTTTGCTATTGTTTTGGTAGAATAATTTGTTTTCTTTTGAAAATATATCCAGTAATGGGATTGCTGGTTCTAATGATAGTTCTGTTTTCTTTGAGGAATCTCCAAACTGCTTTCCATTGTGGCTGAACTAATTTACATTCTCACCAAGAGTGGACAACTGTTACCTTTCTCTCTAAAGCTTTACATCTGTTGTTTTATGACTTTTTAATAACAGCTATTCTGACTGGTGTGAGATGGTATCTCACTGTGGTTTTGATTTGCCTTTCTCTGATGATTATTAATGATGAGCATATTTTCATATGTTTCTTGTCTGTTCTTTAGAAAAATGTCTGTTCGTATCCTTTGCTCACTTTTTAATTGGACTATATGTTTTCTGCATGTTGATTTGTTTAAGTTCTTTATAGATTCTGGATATTAGACCTTTATCAGATGCATAGTATGTCAATATTTTCTCCTATTCTGTCTGTTTACTCTGTCGGTAGTTTTATTCGCTGTGCAGAAGCTCTTTCCTTTAATTAGGTTCCCCTTGTCAATTTTTATTTTTACTTCAATTGCTTTTGAGGACTTAATCATAAATTATTTCCCAAAGCCAATGTCCAGGATAGTGACTTTGAGTTTTTCTTCTAGGATTCTCATAGTTCCAGGTCTCACATTTAAATTTTTAATCCATTTTAAGTTTATTTTTGTATATGTTGAAAGATAGGGGTCTGGTTTTATTCTTCTGTGTATGACCAACCACCTATCCAAGCACCATTTATTAGGAAGCCATATCCCCTTTGCTTATTTTTGTCGCATATTATTTTGTTTTGTCAAAGATTGGCTTATTTTTTCAAAGTCTGTGGTGTGGCATTATTTCTGTGTTACCTTATTCAAAGGTATGTGGCATTATTTCTGTGTTATCTATTGTGATGCCTCCAGCTTTGCTGTTTATGCTTAGGATTACTTTGGCTATACAGGCTCTCTTTTGATTTCATATGAATTGTAGAATAGATTTTTCCAAATCGATGAAAAATGACATCGGTAATTTGAGAGGAACAGCATTGAATCTTTACATTGCTTTGGGCATTATGGTCATGTTAATGATAAAGATTGTTCCAATACACAAACATGCAGTATTTTCCTTTTGTTTGTGTCATCTAGGAGTTCTCATAGCAGTGTTTTGCAATTCTCCTTGTAGAGATATTTCTCCTCCTTGGTTAGTTACATTTCTAGATATTTCACTGTTTTTTGGCTATTGTAAATGGGATTACTTTCTGCATTGCAAATTATTGGTGTATAAAAATGTTACTGATTTGTGCACAGTACTTTTTTTTTCCTGAAACTTCTCCAAAGTCATTTACCAATTCCAGAAGCCTTTTGATGAATTCTTTAGGGTTTTCAAGTTGTAGAATCATATTTTCAGTGAAGACAGATAACTGACTTCTTTTTTTGCTTTTTGGATGGCTTTTATTTCTTTCTCTTGCCTGAGTGCTTTTGTGAGGACTTCTAGAACCATATTAAATAGCAGTGGAGAATAGGCATTCTCCACAGAATAAATAGAGAATAGGCATTCTTGTCTTGTTCTACTTCTCAAGGGGAATGCTTTCAGTTTTTGCCCACTCAGCATGATGTTACCTGTGGATTTTTCATAGATGGCTCTTATTTTGAGATAGTTTCTGTCAATGCCTAATTTTCTGAGGGTTTTTGTCATAAACAATGTTGGGTTTTATTGAAATATTTTTCCACATCTATAATGAACGATTTTCATTTTCACTCTCTTTATATTGGTAAATCTAGTTTATTGATTTGCATATGTTGAACCAAACTTGCATCCCAAGTATGAAGCCTATTTGATCATGGTGAATTAACTTTCTGTTAAGGTGCTATTGAATTCAGTTTGCTAGTACTTTCTTGTGGAATTTTGCATGTATATTCATCAGGAATATTGGTGGCTAGTTTTATTATTATTATTTTTAATTTTTTAATTGTTGTGTTTTTTCAGCCCTTGGTTTTAGGGTGATGCTTGCTTCATCATAAATTGAAGAGAAATTCCTTCTTGGATTTATTGATATAGTCTCATTAGAATTGGTGCTAGCTTTTCTTTGTAGGTGTGATAGATTTCAGTGGTGAATCCATCTAGTCCAAGGCTTTTTTTGGTTAGTCTTAGTTTTTAAATTTTTTGTTATTGCTGATTTAGTCTCAAAACTTGATATTTATTTGTTCCGTGCTTTAATTTCTTCCTGATTCACTCTTAGGAGATAGTGCATTTCCAGGAATTTATTCATTTTCTCTGTATTTTCTAATTTGTGTGCATAGAGGTGTTCATAATAGTCTCTGAGGATCTTTTGTATTCCTTTGTGATCAATTGTAATGTCACCTTTGTCATTTCTGATTGTGCTTATTTGAATCTTCTCTTTTTTTTTTTCTTTGCTAATCTAGCTAGCTGTCCATAAATCTTGTCTATCTATTCAAAGAACAACATTTTGTTTTGGTTGAGTCTTTGAATAAATTATTGGGTCTCAGTTTTGTTCAGTTCTGCTGAGATTTTGGTTATTTATTTTCTTCTAATACCTTTGGCATTTGTTTGCTCTTATTTTTCTAGTTTCTCTAGCTTTCATGTTAGATCATTAATTTGAGTTCTTTGTAACTTCACGAGATAGACATTTAGCTATAAACTTCCCTCTTAACACTGTTGTTGCTGTGTCTCAGAGATTTTAATGTGCTGTGTCTCTGCTTTCATTAATTTCAAAGATTTTTTAAAAATTCTGCCTTGATTTAATTGTTTAAACAAAAGTCATTCCAAATCAAGCTCTTTAATTTCTCTGAAATCTTGTGGTTTTGAGAGATCTTCTTGATATTGATTTCTATTTTTACTTCACTATTGTCCAAGAGTGTGATTGGTACGATTTTTATCGTTTTGAATTCATTGAGACTTGCTTTATAGCTAAGCACATATTCAGTCTTGAAGTATGTTCTGTGTGCAGATGAGAAGAATGTATTTTCTATGGTTAACAGGTGGAGTATTCTGTAGATGTCCATTAGGTCCAGTTGGTCAAGTGTTGAGTTAAAGTTCAGAATTTCTTTGTTAGTTTTCTGCCTCAGTGATCTGTCTAATATTATCAGTGGGGTGTTGAAGTTCCCTACTATTATTATGTGGCTGTATAAATCTTTTCATATGTCTAGAAGTACTTGGTTTGTGAATTAGGGTGCTCCATTGTTGGGGATATATACGTTTAGTATAGTAAATCTTCGTGTTATATTGAACATTTTATAATTATGTAATGCCTTTCCTTCCTTTCTTTCTTTCTTTTTCTTTTTTTTTTTTTTACTATTCTTTTATGGTTTAAAATTTATTTCATTTGGCTAGCTGCAGTGGCTTATGTCTGTAATCCCAGCACTTTGGGAGCCTGAGGTGGGCAGATCACTTGAGGTCAGGAATTCAAAGACCAGCCTGGCCAACATGGTGAAACCCTGTCTCTACTGAAAAACAGCCGTGTGGTGGTGCACAACTGTAGTCCCAGCTACCTGGGAGGCTGAGGTGAGAGAATCGCTTGAACCCAGGACGCAGAGGTTGCAGTAAGCTGAGATTACACCACTGCACTCCAGCTTCTGTGGCAGAGTAAGACTCTGTCTCAAAATGAAATAAAATAAAATAAAATATTCCATTTCATCTAACAGAACTAAGATGAACCCTGCTTTTTTTGTTGTTTTTTATTGGCATGATATATCATTCTTCAACTCTTTACTTCGAGCTTAAGGATGTTGTTAATGTAAGACAGGTCTCTTGAAGACATCAGATGGATGGATTTTGTTTTTCTATTCTGACTTGCTGCTCTGTGCCTTTTAAGTAGGGCACTGAGATCCCTTGTCTTCAAGGTTAGTATTAACATGTGAGGGTTTGATACTATCATGTTGTCAGGTGGTTACTTTGTAGTTTCTATGATATTTTTGCTTTATAGGGTCTGCAGGTGATGTACTTAAGTGTGTATTTGTGGTAGCAGGTGTCATTCTTTTGTTTCCATGTTTAGGATGTATTTAAGCAACTTTTGTGAGGATGTACTGATGGTGATGCATTCCTTTAGCACTTGCTTGACTGGAAAATATTTTATTTCTCCTTTGCTTATGAAGCTTAGTTTTGAGGGATATAAAATTCTTGCTTGACATTCTTTTCTTTAAAAATGTTGAAAATAGTCCCCCAATATCTCCTGGGTTTGTAAGGTTTTTGCTAAGAAGACCACTGTTAGCCTGATGGGGACCACTTTGTATGTTTCTGGATACTTTCAGGGGCCGTTGCTCAGCTCATCACCCCTGGCCTGTGTATTCTATCTCTGGGGTACTAGGAGCAGGCCCATTGCTTTGTTCTCTGTCCTCTCAAGGGTAAGCACCAGCTGTGCTGAAGGGACCAATGTGTTTCCAGTCCTCTTGCAGCAGCATTCCAATGGAGGCTGTTGGCAAAAGTGCTCTGACAGGATGTCAGGGAGTCCTTGCATTCATGTGTGCAGATGGTGAGTCTGCATAAGCCTACACACTGGACAACAGAGGTCCCTGCTTGCTTGTGCACTGGGCAGTGTGTTTCTGCATGCATATGCACTGGTGGGGTAGTGGCTGGTCCCCACTCATGTGAGCACTGGTTAGGAGCAGGGGCCCCCACTTGCTTGTAGGCAAGCAAGGTAGCAGTGGGTCCCCGCAAGTATACATGCTAGTGGGGTGGTGACTTCCTACTCCATCACCAGGAGGTGAGGGTATGCTGGTGGGGACTGTTGCAAGTAAGTACATGCTGGCTGGGGTCCAACTGCAAATGTGTCTCAATGGATAGGCAATGTCTGCCAGCTAAAGAGCTGTGATGAAAGCCACTGGCAAGCTGATGTAGTGCTGCAAGCAAATATGACCAATATTTTTTCAGAGTATTTTCTGGGACCCTGGATGATACTGGCAGAAAGGGCTGTATTTTGAAGACCTGTTCAGAGCATGCCAGTCTACTTGATGGTCTAGTCTTTCTCAGTAGGAGCAGCTTTTCCTGATTGCATCTAGTAGTCATCTTTGCTCTTTCCACTCTTCATTGTTTTCTAGCTTCTTGTACTCTCAGTGTGATCTTTTTATGGATTTAAGTACTACGTTGTTAGAGTATTTTTCAAAAATTTATTGTTTCAATTATTTTTCACTTTTATTATTCAAGATGATAAATGTCATCAAGCCTGAAAAAAAAGTTTTAAAAAGAAAGTGAGCCAAAAATTGGTAATCAAAATTACAATTTTATAGAATGTATTGGTTTGCCTTAAAACATCTCTGTGTAGTACCTTTTCAATATGCCTTTTAATACACTTTTTCCAAGTAGCTCTGGCGGTAAAAATCTAATGGAGAGTGGTAAAAATTCAGATAAATCCATTACTCTCGGTGTCATAATTTTTAAGGAAGGAATGTAAATATATCTTGTTTTGATAGTCATAGACAAATTGATGAAGACAAACTGCTTCTTATAAAGAAAAAAGTGAGTAAATTAGCTAAAACATTTATTCTTTGATGTTTTACAGCATATCTGTAGAATGTATTCATCTTGAAAAAACTGAAAGTTTATACAGTTAAACAGCAACTCCCCATCAAGTAACAACATGCTTATAGTTAACGATATTGTGTTATACACTTAAAAAATTGTTAAAATGGTAGATCTCATGTTAGATGTTCTTATTTAAATTTATAGAAAGAAGACGAGAAAGAAAAAATACAGACATCTTAGAAGATAAAATATCTTTTATTCCAGAGGGGAAAGTTTTTCTGGACCAACACTTTGACATGATTTTAAAGTATTAAAATCTTAAGAGCAATTTGATAGCATAATCCCAAAGCCTTGAAGGATATCCGTATCTGTTCTCCTGTGTCCACTTGTACTGATCAATTGCAAGAAAATGATCAGATGTAATCTAAGATCAGTATGCAAAGATGTTTAACAAACACCATTCATAATAGTGAAATATAGGAATAAACTAAAGGCTTAAAAATAGCTGAATGATTACATTAATCACAGTATTATGGAATAGAATGAGGCTATTTAAAAATCATATTAAAACAAGCATTTAATGATTTTAAAATTTTGATTTAAAGCTTAAAAAGTTAAGAAATTATATACCCATAATATAATTTTAAAATAATTTTTATGTGAAACAGAGGTTGTATTTTTATGTATGAATAGGAAACAGTTTTCAGCAAGCAAGTCAATGTGCTAACTGAATTTATCGCAGAGGATAGAATGGAAGAGTTTTTTTCCCTTCCTTGTGCCTTCTTTTGTTGTTCAGATTTCCTTCATTCAACATGGATTATAATTGTAATGGAAAATAAACATAAAAATCATTGATAAAAAATAAATTATTTTTTAGAAGAAGTACAGGTACATGAGATATTGCAAGGGATCTATGTTGTGCTCCTTTCTTTTCCCCACATACTCTCTATTCTCCTGAGTTTCAGATGGTTATAACCACCAGAGGTATTAAAGGGCATCAGCTTCAAACTTGATTATTCATTACTTGGAACTGATTTACTCAGCTACACCTATGAATATAGGTAACAGGACCATGCAAGTCAAAGGGAAGAGCAAATGGCATGGACACATTATCACTGTTTCAATGTATTTTGGAATATGTCAGGCAGTATGTTTTCTATAAACAAGCAAGTGATCTGATAAGGCCCTAAATAAGTCAGCTTAGTGAAACGTGAATATTATTTTCAGGGTATTTTCTATTAACTGGGAAAAGTAAGATTATTCCTAAAAGATTTTAAACAACGTTTTCTAGGAATTCAAGTTACATCTTTTGTTCACCAAATAGCTAAAATAGAATGTTTAACCTCAGAGGTAAAGACATATTGAAATTTCCGCGATAAAGATAGAGTGGGAAAAACGTTTCATTGCCTTAATGGTATTATTTGAGTTTGTAGGCAGGCAACTACATTGCTAACATAACTATCTTTGAAATGGTATGTGAAATTTTATCACTGCCAACTGATATGGTTTGTGTGTGATCCCACACAAATCTCACCTTGAATTGTAGTAATCCCCATGTGTGTAGAGTAGGGCCAGGTGTATACAATTGAATAATGGGGGCAATTTTCCCCATACTATTCTCATGATAGTGAATAATTCTCATGAGATCTGAAGGTTTTATAAAGAGGAGTTCTCCTGTACATATTCTCTCTTGCTTGCCATCATGTAAGATGTGAGTTTACTCCTCATTTGCTTTCCACCATGATTGTGAAGCCTCCTCAGCCATCTGGAACTGTGAATCCACTAAGCTTCTTCTTTTTCTTTATCATTTTTTTTTTTTTTAATAAAATACCCAGTCTTGGGTATGTCTTTATGTCTTGGGCATGAGAACAGACTAATACACTGACATTTTTCTTTTAGTTAAGGATGCAGTTTAAAAACCTAATTATGCAAAATGCTATGGTTCTGCATATTGCCTGGTCAGATCCTATAGTTAAGAATACAGGTATTGGTGGTTAGTGGATACGTGGAACTTGGTTTACTTCTCTTATATGTGTTTTGATCTTATTAGCTTTGTTTCTTTTTCGTGGTTTATATGGTAAAGTTTTATATAAGGCTTTATTTATCTACTTGTCAAAAAAAAGTATATGAGAAGGAGGAAAAGAAAGAAAAGAGAAGATGAAGAAGCTTAAGACAAAGAATAAGAGAATAAATCTGTTGTTTAAAATAGTTGAAAATCATTAGTTTAGCACTTTGAAGAGTATTTTAATATTGTTTATACTTTTCTTGGGAATGTATTATCTATCATTATAAATAGTCAAATAATGCAAAGATTAGCATAGAAGTCAATACCCTACTCTCCTTCTGACTCTCCCCAGTTCCCTTCCTCCTTAGGTAACCTGGGAGATATGAATCCTTCGCATCCTTCTAGAAACCAGCCTAATAAATATTTTTCTCTCTTTTTTTCCTACTTATATAAACATAAACAAATATGCAGGCCTTAAAAATTACTCCAGAAGTTAATATTAATAAATTCTTAATTGTTTTATTAAGAGCTTTATTTCTTGTCCTCACACTAAAATCTATATGGCATTATCAAATTCTTTCCAAAGTCATAGCTTACCTAAAGCAACCTTACTTTATGAAGTCCAGAAATGCAGGAAGTTGGCTCAAGGAGTTAACTAGTCTTCTACCTTTTGGCCCTAAATGCTTAGTTAAGATGTATGCTTGGAGATTACAGTGAAAAATAACTGACTTACTGTTATAAATTTGCATTGAGAATTTCTTGTAGAGAAAATATATTTCTGGTGTTCACTGTAATATTTTCCCCATTGGCAAGAGAGTTGTAAAAAACTCATGTAGATTGCATTCATTTTTCTAATGATTACTTTCCAATATTTTGCTTAGATTCTGAAATATTTTCTAAGGAGATTATTTCATTTTGTATATATGTAATATTTATAAACAGTTCAATTTGTTTTTCCTTGGCATATTGTAGATGAACTATCTGCATTGAAATGATAAATGTATTTACTCCTAAAGACTACAGTTTTCCAATATCTACTTTATTAAAAATATTCTATAATAACATTACAGAAAAAGTGATAGGGTCATTAAGATTTAAATTTTATAATGATTTAAGCAATAGAAGATATGTTATATAACATACCTGATAAATATATGCTAAAATGAATGCATAAATTATTTTTTTGTTTCTTTGTTGAATGACCCAAAAATATCACAAAACACAGTCTGTGTTCCTAAAAGCAGTGATTTTAACATAGTTGTAATCAGACTTTTAGGAGCATATTTTTAAAACCTTACATAGAACAAGAATATTTGTAGAAAGTGACTGCCATTTTTCATAGTGGCAGGCTGCTCTTTGTTGAGAATTGTATGCATTTTTTTCTCCTGAAATGTAGCTGATATAAATTGTCGAAGCACAGGATTAAAAAAGTTTTCTTAAAAACTTTTTTGCTTGTTTCAAACAAATGCAACCTTTGACTTCTAGGCTGAATGGTTAATTTTGTTTTTAATTTTCAATTTCTTGGCTTGACAAAGTATACTAATGATGTTTCTTTGTCTCACCAGGCCTCAGAGGAAATGTTGATAATGATTTGCAGACTTTAATGTTGATTCATGATAGGTGCATATATTGAGTAAGATCTTTTCCCACAGCTCATCTTTGCTCTAAAGTTTAATATTGTAATTTAATAAAAATGGCTTTGCGGCTATGAAAGCTAGCTTGGTAAAGAGATATATGTATTTCAAACCTGGTTCAGGTTCAAAGTTAAAACAAGATTTTTTTTTTCTATTGCCATGTCCATCTTTCTCTACCAAGGGAAATCACCTCTTCAAAGGAAAAGACAGTAAATCTCTAAATCTCCATATTTACTCAAGTCCCCAGACTCTGCAGGGCAAAAGCTGCCAAGTCTATAGATTTACAATGTTTTATGATAATGATTTTCTCCAAGGGCTCACCCGAGATGAAAAGATAAATTAATTTATCCACTTCTAACCACTAGTGAAAGTTTAGTCTCCATTCCAAAAGCTGCCTTCAGAAAAGAACCTGCACAATATAATTTATCAATGGTGATTAAAATTTAAGAGCCTCTGGATATGGCCATCCTGCACTGGGCCTATCAAGTGGAAATACATTGTAAAAAAGATGAGTTTAAAGCTGAAAAGGGCATTATAACTTTTTTTCTGACCTTGTGATGCTGTTACTACTGTTAATCAGAATTACACCCAGTTACTTACCTCTGACTCTGTGTTGAGTTCTTGATAGATTTAGTTCTCATTTCATTCCTCATAACATTCCTGTGAAGGAGATTTCAAGAACCTTTAAGAGCAGAGAGGTTAAGGGCCTTTTCAGAAATCACATCTTACAACTAATAGTACCAGAATGAACCCTGATGAGTCCAATTCCATGCCCTTAAGTGATATGGTTTTCAGTCTGCATTCCCTTAAAACCTGTAGCTAGTGAGTATTTTTATTTTCAGCTTTCTTGAGGTATGAGTGATAAAAATTGTATATATTCAGGGTGTACAATGTGATGATTTAATATACATATGAATTGTGAAATGCTTACCACAATCATGCTAATTAACATATCCATCACATCACAAAATTATACTTTTTTGTATTTACACGGTGGGAATACTGAAGAACTTAGGAAATTTCAAGTATATAATACATTGTTATTAGCTGTAATCACCATGCTGTACCCTGGAGCTCTAAAATATATTCATCTTATAAATGAAAATGTGTACTCTTTGATCAGCTTCTCCTGATTTCCCCCACCCCCAAGCTTCTGATACGGATACTACTACTCTGTGTTTCCATGAGTTCAACTTTTTTATCTTCTGCATATAAGGGATATCATGCAATATTGGTTTTCTGTGTCTGGCTTATGTCCTCCAGGTTCACCCATGTTTTCAGAAATGACAGGATTACCTCCATTTTTTAAGGCTGAATAATATTACCTTGCATATGCAGCTGTATGTTCTTTTTCTACTTATCTGTCATTGGGCATTTGGATTGTTTCTGTATCTTGGCTATTGTGAGTAATGCTACAATGAACATGTGAGTGTAGATATCTTTATGAAGTGGTGATTTCATTCTCTTTAGATTACTCAGAAGTGAAATTGCTGGATCATATGGTTGTTCTATTTTTAACTTTGTGGGGAACCTTCATACTGTTTTTTATAGCGGCTAAACCAGTTCACCTTCCTAACACTGTAAAAGTATTCCCTTTTTCCACAATCTCAATAATACCTCACCTTTTGGCCTACTGAGAATAGCTACCTTAACAGGTGTGAAGTGTTATCTCCTTGCAGATTTAATTTGCATTTCCCTGATGATTAGCGATATTGAGCACCTTACTATATACCTATAGACCATTTGTTACATCTTTTTTTGAAAAATGTCTATTCGGGTCCTCTGCCCATTTTAAACTGGATTATTATTTGTTATTGATTTTAATAAATTATGTATTTTGGATATGAATATCATATTAGACAAATGATTTGCAAACACTTTTTCCCATTTCCTAGATTGCCTTTTCATTCTGTTGAGTGTTTCCATTTCCTGTGCTGTGAAAAAACTTTTAAATTTGTGCAGTTCCACTTATTGTTGCTTTTATTTGCCTATGCCTTTGGTGTCATAACCAAAAAAAATCATTGCTAAGGGAAATGTCAAGGACATTTTCCTTTATTTTTCTTTTATAAAAGTTCTATGGTTTTAGATCTTTTGTTCAAATTTTTAATCCATTTTGAGTTGACTTTTTGTATGGTATAAGATATGGGTCTAACTTCATTCTTTTGTTTGCAGATAATCAGTTTTCCCAACACCACTTACTGATGAGACTATCTTTTCCCCCATGTGTATTCTCAGCTCCTTTGTCAAAAATAAGTTGCTAGTATGTATGTAGGTTTATATCGTTCTCTCAGTTTGGTTCCCTCATTCTTTGTATGTATTTTTATGCCAATACCATATTGATTTTGGTTATTATAGCTTTGTAATATAATTTGAAGTCAGAAAGTGTGATGCTTCCAGCTTTGTTCTTCTTTCTCAGGATGGCTTTAGCTATTTGGTGTTTTTTGGTGGTTCCATGTGAATTTTAGGACATTTTTCTTTTTCTTTTTTTTCTTTTTTAGATGGAATTTCGCTCTTGTTGCCCAAGCTGGAGTGTAGTGTTGCAATCTCGGCTCACTGCAACCTCTGCCTCCTGGGTTCTAGTGATTCTCCTGCCTCAGCCTCCTGAGTAGCTGGGATTACAGGTGTGCTCCACCATGCCTGGCTACTTTTGTATTTTTAGTAGAGAAGGTTTTTCACCATGTTGGTCAAGGCTGGTCTCAAACTCCTGACCTCAGATGATCTGCCCATCTCAGCCTCCCAAAGTTCTGGGATTACAGGTGTGAGCCACTGAGCCTGGCGGCAGTCTTTTTTATTTCTGTGAAGAATGCCATTGGAATTTTAATCCAGATTACATTTAATCCGTAGATTGCTTTGGGTAATATGAACGTTTTAAAATATTAATTCCTATAATAACCTGAACATAAGGCAACTTTTCACTTATTTGTGTCTTTTTAGTTTCTATGTTTCATAGCTTACAGTGTACAGATTTTTAACCTCCTTATTTCTAAATGTTTTATTATTTTTGATCTGTCATAAATAGAATTGTTTTCTGATTTCTTTGAGTATAGGTCATTGTCAGTGTATAGGAACACTACCAGTTTTTGTACATTGACTTTTTATCTGGTAACTTTACTGTATTCACTTATCAGTGCTAACAGTGTTCTGTGGAGTCTTTAGGGGTTTCTATATATAAAATTATGTCATCTGAAAGCAAATAATTTTTTTTTAAATGTGGATGCCTTTTGTTTCTTTTTGTTGCCTAATTGCTCCATTTAGCACTTCTAGTACTATGTTAAACCAGGGTGTCTAAGGTCTGCACCATTGTCTTCTTTCTGCTCTGAGAAGTTAAGCTTTTCACTTTTGGCTGTTGTTTATGTTATCTGTGGCCTGCCATACATAACTTTTATTGTGTTGAGGTATATTCTTTCTATTTCTAATTTGTTGAGAATTTTCACCATGAGAGGGTATTGAATTTTTTCAAATACTTTTTCTGTGTCTATTGTGATAATCAAATAGATTTTGACCTTTATTATGTTAATGTAGTATGTTTCATTTATTTGTTTGTAGATGT
The DNA here is from genome assembly GCA_963573385.1 of Cacajao melanocephalus. NCBI lineage: Eukaryota > Metazoa > Chordata > Mammalia > Primates > Pitheciidae > Cacajao > Cacajao melanocephalus. Next base: position 73,275 of record CAUYLG010015025.1, on the reverse strand, counting down.
TGAGCCATCCTTGCGTCCCATGAGAAATTCCCACTTGATTATAGTACATGATCCTTTTGTTGTACTGTTGAATTGAGTTTGCTTGTATTTTATTGAGTCTTGCAACTATGCTTATCAGGGACATTGGCCTATAGTTTTCTAATCTTGTGGTGTCTTTGTCTGGTTTTCATACTTGGGTAATACAGTTTTTACAAAATGAGTTTGGAAATGTGCCTTCTTTAAATTTTTAGAGAAGTTTGAAAAGGATTGGTATTAGTTTTTCTTTAAATGTTTGTTAGAATTCAGCAGTAAAATCACCTTATTTTGGATTTTCTTTTGTCAGAAGTTTCGATTACTAACTCAATCCCTTTACTCAATATTGATCTGTTCAGATTTTCTATATCTTTATGATTCAGTTGTGGTAGCTTGCAGCTTTCTAGGAATTTATCTAGTTCTAGGTTATCCAGTTTGTTGTCATATAGTTGTTTATAGTAGCCTCTTATGATCCTTTGTACCACTGTCATATGAGTTATAGTATCCCTTCTTTCATTTTTAATTTTATTGATTTTAGTTTTTTCTCCTTTTTTCATAGTCTATCTAAAGGCTTGGGATTTTTAAAAAATATTTTCAACAAAGTAACTTCTGGTTTCATTAATATTTTCTATTTTTTAGCCTCTATTTCATTTATTTCTGCTCTGATCTTTGTTATTTTCTTCCTTCTGCTACCTTTGAACTGAGTTTCTTCTTGTTCGTTTTCTTAGTTCCTTGAGGTGAAAAGTTAGGCTGTTTGTTTGAGGCTTTTCTTTTCTTAATATAGGTATATATTGCTCTAAATCTTCCTCTTAGAACTATTTTTGCTGTATACTCCATGTTTGATATGTTGTATTTCCATTTTCATATATATAAAATATTATTACATTTATGTTTTGATTTATTCTTTGATCTACTAGTTGCTCAGGAGTGTGGTGTTTAATTTTCACAGACTGACAGAATTTCCAGTTTATTATTTCATTTTAATGTAGCTACCACTGCTCTTCTCTAGTTGCCTTTTGCTTAGAATATCTTTTTCATCTGTTTACTTTTAGCTTAAGTGTGTTAAAGCTAAAGTGAGTCTCCTGTTAACTGAATATAGTTGGGTTTCAATTTTTATTGTTCACTTTATAATCTTTTGGTCAAGTCATCTACATATTCAGTAAAATACTCTCAGAGACACTTTCAATCAAAAGTGCAGTACAAATGATGGTTGTAAATAATACAAACTATGGTTATAAATAATTTTTATTACTGCAAATTAAACAGAACTGAGATAACATACAAAAGGCCCTGACAAGTTTCATAGCCCTTTATTCTAGACAAGGAACCATTAACTGTTTGCAAGAGAAAGAGAGGCATAATATATGGGAACATATTCCTCATAATGTGCCACCCTTGAAATCTAGATAATGTGTAAATAGAAGGGCCAAAATTAAATTATCTATTATTTTGTGACCTGAGCAAACTGTAATGACTGAACTCAATGTGAGGAATTTTTCCAAATCCATCTCCTGTTAAAACACTACTGTTTTAAAAACATTGAAAAATGAAATAGAATGTGGATAGAATTATAAGCAATTTTATTTTTCTGGAAGTGGAGACTAAAACTCACTTGGAGACAAAATTATTTTTATTTAAAAAATTTACCAATGAGAAAAATTTAAAGCATCGCTTATTTCTAAAGCTGTAAAATCAACTTTAACTTCAATGCTTATGTTTTATATTTTGTAAATGAAAATTGTTTTATGTAAAAGATATCAAATGTGTATTGAAGCTAATTACCATTTTGGTCAAGAAATATTTTTGGGTTTTGATTAGTTTTCGAGTGGAGGTTGGTCAAGAGAAATACAGAGATGGGACTTAGCTGAATTATTTCCCATTCCAATGAAACAAATATTTTGGTTTGATTTTCGAGTATTGTTTCCAGTATTTTAATTCTTGCCAGATTCATGGATATTCAGGAAGTAAACAATACTGCTTCAGGAAACAACTGACCACCTGTGGCTTGGACCTATGGAGTGAGCCATTTTCCAAATATAAGTAAAGATTTCAGGGCTGCTTTGGGAATGTCTGAAGCCCTGGAATGTGCATTTGTAGTCTCCCAGAGAAAATTCTTAGGAGTAATTAAGATAGCTGCTACTTCAGGGGTTCACTATGTGAGTAAAAAAACAGCCAAACTGAGCCAGAGTAAGAGCTGAAAGAAAATGGAAGAAGAGGCAAATACTACAGTTGTGAAAACACTTGGACCACCCAATGGAAGTTTCTGAGAAAACTATTGTTGATGTCAATCAGTCATATAGGAAAGGGCTTAGCGCCTTTGTATAAGAATATAAAGATTATACATAAAATGAACAAATGGAAGAATGAAAGACAGACACTACAGATCCCCAAGATGCACTTAAATTATGACAAGAATCAAGAAGACTGACATCTGTGTTTTCTGTTGTAACAGTAAAGAAAAATAAGTTTTTAGAAAAACCATTGTTTTATTATTTTACCCTGAAGGATAAATGATGAGTCTGAAAACTTCTTTTGGACTTTGTAGATTATTTTTTAGCTGTTTGCTAGGTAGCCTAGAGTCTAGAAGGAAATTTGAAATAGAAATATTAAATACACAGAATATTGTGTAAATATGAGCAGACAGATAATAAGTATTTAGTGAAGGAATGGTATTTAGTCTTGTTCAAGAAATAAAATTCACAGAAGTGTCAAGAAAACTATCTCAGGAGAGAGTGATAGGGAATAGGGACCAGAAGGTGAGGAGTGTCTTTATAAGTAATTCAATTTTTTAAATAGATAACTTTTATATTTTGGTTCAGCTAATTTCTGGTATTTCTAAGGCGTAACTAGATAGATAACTATTAAATCAGGCATTGCCACATGACTTCCTGGAGCTGTCTTTTCCTTTATTTTTCAAGAATTAGTTAACATTGAGAAATTAATGCAATTTCAATTATATATTTTAATGCTTAAAAATGCTAGGCATTCTCTAGAGTTTTTATCTTACTACTTTACATTTTATAATTTATTAAAATCTGTTATGCCTTTGATATCTTAGTACTTCTATTTTTAATAAATTATGAAAAATATTTTGATTACAGTATTTAAAACTGAATTGCATATTTTCAACTGAATTCCTCCTTTAATACTTTTGTTCTTTTAACGTGCTATAATTTAAGAGAAACATTTTTCTGGTCTGGATTGCAATCAAGAATAGCATTTGCTTTTAGCTGTCATGTTCCTGAGTCTCCTTTATGTTGTTACACATACTCAGTATATTTTTGCTTTTTTCTTTGACTGCAGAAGAGAACCAGAAATCTATTTTGCAGAAGGATTTTCTAATTGGGTTTGTCTTAAGTTTACCCATGATTCAATTTAAGTTATGAATTTTTGGTGAAAATACCATAGGAATAATACAATGTCAATCTCAATGCATCATACTAGCAATCTAATATGATATTAATTTTTTCTTCACTGACAATCTTAACTTTGATAATTTTGACACTGCACTGCCACACATTTGTAGTAAGAAGAAACAAAAAAAAAACCAGTTTCACTTAAAATTTGTCCTCAATGAAGCAATAAAATTAATTTTATGAAATCTTGACGTGAGTACATATCTATTTAATATTCTGTGTTACAAAAAGGGAAGTACACAAAAAGCACTACCACTATATACTTACATATAACAGTGGTGCCTCTTTTTTTATACAAAACTGTCTTCATATAAAATGCCAATTGACAGGCAGTGTATGGCCATTCATACATAAGTAATTGGTAGATGTCTTCTAAAAAATGAACTAAGTAAGTCTGACAGTTCAAGAAAAACAACTAGTAGTATTTGTTTTAGGTAATAATTAAATCTTTCAAATGAAAATTGGAATTTTAGAAAACTTGCCTCTACCTCCTTGAACTTGACAGCTTCCTTCTATTAAAGGCCTTTCTGATGAGAGCTATGATATTAACAAATGTAAGTTTTTGGTATTTTACAGTGAAATGCGTCACTATTACAAACATCAGTACAATTAAGCAAACCTATATTTTCTCAATGACCAAAGCATGATATGACAAAGTCATGCCAAAATAAGTTTCATTTAAAAATGCATGAGAGGCCTATGGATTATCACACAACAGAGTATAAAAATTTCATTGATATGGCATTAGGTTTCATATTATATATGACCTCTATAAAAATTACAATTGTTTAATTTTCCTATAGGACCAAAGAATAATATACACTATTATCTGAATCAGCAATTAAAATACTCTTTTCCTTCCCAATTACCTATATGTGAGAATGAAGCTGGATTTTTCATATATATTTAAAATAAAAAACAAGTTATATTTATTTAAGTGCAGGAACAAATATGAGAATCTAATTGAGGATTACGTAACCCAGGAGGGGTTAAAGAGGGATTCCTATTTAAATCTGAGACCTGAAAGAAGAATAGGTTTATAGTCAAAGGTTTTAGAGAATGGACAAGAGAGTAATCAAACACAAGGACGTTTGCCAATTCCACACTTTAGTTGTAAGATCCTTCTACCAAATTATTTTGTTCTTTCATTTTTAACACTTTGTGAAGACTTCTTTTGCACTTAACATTTTCTCATTATACAAAGAAGTCATTTTGGGAAGAGTTTAATCTGAACCTCATATCCTCTCCATTATCTAAGTAAGACCTATCTTGGAATTCTTACAAGAGGACATGAAAAATTAAAATTAATCTACATTTTCTGTGGTTCCATAGTTCAATTTGTTTTCCAACATCATAGTTACTGAGTACACTACTATAATCATCTATATCATTTCCTTTTGACTGTGGTTGTTATATATATATATACAACAATGAGGATTTATAAGAATTTATAAGAACATATAAAGATACATGAAAAATTTTTATATGTTTGACTGGATCTGCTTGTTTTCGCAATTGGTAAATCAGCCATAGTTGGTGCTTTCCAATTCTGAGATAGGCAATTTCATAGAAGCATGAACGTTGAGAAAAATTACAAGTGCAGTCCTGCCCTCCCCGCAAAAAGAGAGACTATACCACTTCATATGGTAAAAATAACCAGTGTCATCCAATAGAAAAAGAATCTGCAAATACTCTTCATTGTTTAACCATTATAATCCAGTTGTAGAGGTCTCTGAGGGAAAACATTTCATTTAATCTTGAAATACCAATTTTCATTTTATTTTTATTTAATGACCTTTGGTTTTTAAAAAATACACTTGACATAAGAAACAAACCAAATAACTTGAGGAATAAAAGATAAAATCAAACATTTCAAAGATCTTATGTACTGGTATATTTTCTCAAGATGTTATTGTGAATGTCTTCTTCCAGTACAAAAAACTAGCAAAAAGTGGGGATGGGGGGTGGGGAATAAGATTAGGTAACTAGGTAATAACCATAAAGGATCCCCTTTCTAAGAAATCCAACTGTTGTTTATCTTGGAATCTAAAACAAGATAATGAGATTTTTTTGTCCATAAAAGTCTCTTAAAATCCAGATTTATAAATGTCAACAGGCTGCATGAAAGTTCAACTTTAAAGATTTAGTACTATGTACAAATGAAGACAAAAATAAGCACAAACATAAGAGTTGCATTTTAATATACGTATCTATTATCTAATGTTTATGTAATGGAAGCCAAATGATTTCATTATTATCTGTGCTATTACACTGAATACCAAATGAACTCATCATACAGGTATACTTGCTTTAAGACCTATTACAGCCCCATCAATGACAAGAGAAACACATACATGCAAACTTCTTTAGATGACTAATTTGATTTTTGTGTTAACTGCTAATGTATTATTAATCAACAGCTCATTATACTTTTAGATAACCTTAGCTTATTTCTGGTTTATTTGTACACAACTCATTCCTGTAATGTCTTGCTCTATAAAATTTTATTCCTATTTAAACATTATTATCCTTAGATAACAAACACATATATGCAAATATCAGATGGAAAAATATTCAGCCTACTAAATTATTTGGTTATGTCCAGATCATAGAAAGTACAACTGTTTTGGTGCAAACTTTTTTCCCATTAACTTAAAAATTTTCAAAATAAAATAATTAAACTCTGGCTTAGACTCATTCACATACAAAAACTCCTTGAACAAACTCAGTTTATCACTTCAGTTTTTATTGTTCTGAAGTGGTGTCATGGATGGAAATTTAATTTGCTTGGTACATAAATTGTTTTCATTTGCTGGGTCATAGCTAAAATAAAATGGTTAAAAATGTATTTAGATAATATGCTATCTAAAAACAAAAATAAAAATCAATAGTGAGTATAATGTTGTAAGTTTGTTTTCAAAGAACCATAGAATTAAAACAGACACATTTTCTAAGCAGGTAAATAAAAGCTGTTGATGTTTATGAGAAACAACATATTTTCATGAGAAAATCTAGAATTTAAACAGTTGGTGTTATTATGGAAAGTTGAACTATCAGTAAAGAAAATTGGCAATGGTTTTTGGTCATTCCCTGAGGCAATCAGAGATACTCTCTAGAATTACATACATTTGTATGTAAGAACTATTCATGTAAAATCTCTGACTAATTTAAAGTTTGTTTGGATATAATTTTGGTGTGCTTTACGCCCCTAAGTCTTCCCAACAATATAATGGATTATTGAAACATGTATAACTAGTCTTTTTAAATATGAGTTTTATTTATTTATTTTTTCTTCCAACTTTTACTATAAGTTCTGAAGTTATGTGTTCAGATTTGTTTCATGAGTAAATTGCGTGTTGCTGGAGCTTGGTGTACAAATGATTTTGCACCCCAGGAAGTGAACATAATAGCAGGTTGGTAGTTTTTCCATCTTCACCCTCCTCCCACCTTCCACCCTTAAGTAAGACTGGGAGTCTATTCCCTTCGTGTTCATGTGTATGCAATGTTTAGATCCCACTTATAGGTGAGAACATGCAGCATTTGATTTTCTCCTTGCTTTAATTTCCTTAGCTATTGGCCGCCAGCTGTATCCACTTTGAATCAAAGGACATAAATTTATTCTTTTTTATGGCATGGTGTAAATGTACCACATTTTCTTTATCTAATCCAGCACTGATGGGCATCTAAGTTTATTCCATGTCTTTGCTATTGTGAAAAGTGATGTTATGAGCATACAGTTGCACGTGTCTTTTTGGTACAACAGCATATATTCTGTTGGGTACATACACAGTAACAGGATTGCTGGGTCAAATGGTAGTTCTGTTTTAAGTTTCTATGAGAAATCTCCAAACTGCTTTTCACAATGGTTGAACTAATTACATTTCCATCAGCAGCATAAACCATTCCCTTTTCTTTGCATCCTCACCAGGATGTGTTATTTTTTGACTTTTTGTAATAGCTATTCTAACTGGTGTGGGATAGTAACTCGTTGTGGTTTTGATTTGCATTTCTCTAATATTAGTGATGAGTATTAATGTTTGTTGGCCAATTTTATGTCTTCTTTTAAGAAGTGTTTCTTCATGTCCTTTGCCCACTTTTTAATGAGCTTGTTTGTTTTTGCTTGGTGATTTGTCTGAGTTCCTTATAGATTCTGATATTAGGCTTTTGTTGGATATACAGTTTACAGATATTTTCTTCCATTCTGTAGGTTGTCTGTTTACTCTGTTGGTAGTTTCTTTTGTTGTACAAAAACTCTTTGGCTTAATTAGGTCCCAATTTCAATTTTTCTTTTGTTGCATTTGCTTTTGCAGTCTTCATCATGAAATCTTTGCCAAGGCCTATGTACAAAATAGTATTTCCTAGTTTTTCTTGTAGAGTTTTTATAGTTTTAAGATTTACATTTAACTCTTTAATCCATCTTTTGTTGATTTTTGTATGTGGTGAAAGAAAGGGGTCCAGTTTCAATCTTCTGCAAGTGGCTAGCCTGTTATCCCATCATCATTTATTGAATAGGGAGTCCTTTTCCCATTGCTTGTTTCTGTCAACTTTGTCAAAGATCATATGGTTGTAAATGTGCGGTTTTATTTCTGGGTTTTCTAACTTGTTCTAGTTGTCTATGTATCTATTTTTGTACCGATATAATGTTTTGGTTACTGTAGTATTGTAGCATAGTTTGAAAACAAGTAGTTTGATATTTCTGGCTTTGTTCTTTTTCTTAGGATTGCTTTGGCTATTCGGGCTCTTTTTGGTTCCATATGAATTTTAGGTAGCTTTTTGTAATTATATGAAAAATGATGTTTATAGGTTGATGTGAATGGCATTGAATCTGTATGTTGTTTTGAGCTGCTATGGCTATTTTTACAATATTGATTCTTCCTGTCCATGAGCGTAGAATGTTTTACCATTTGTTTGTGTCATCTCTGATTTCTTTCAGTACTGTTCTGCAATTCTCATTGAATAGATCTTTTACCTCCTTGGTAACCTGTATGTCTAGGTATTTTATTCTTTTGTGGCTTTAAATGTGACAAATTTGGTAATAGAAATTGTTTCATGTCATTCGTACAAACACTAACATGTCATGATACACACAAGATATGGAAAAATGTATTTAACATGCTGAAGTTGACAGGGTTTTCACAGACAGTGGAATAAAGCCCAGGGACTCTGGTAGCCAATGATATGGCATGCAGAATTTATTCTCAGTAGTGCTAGGAAACTGTGTCATAGAAATGCATTTTATATTTCATAAAATGACTCTTACATTGCTTCAACCAACAAATAGAATATTAATTAAATGTATATCCACAGGAAAATACCAGGTGGAGTCATAAGTGAATACTGCTTGTGAAAATATTTTAATAGTTACTAGCTAACCTTTATTTAATGCTTAATAAAAGTAACCACAACTTCAAATTCTTTATTGATTTAAATTGTTTAATACTTATTACAGTCTTAGACAGAAGGTATTATCTGCCTTTTATAGATAGGAAACTGTCCCCTATAGAAGTAATTGTCTAAGAGCACATAGCTAAAAAGGAGCAAGATTCAAACCCAAATAACTTTATTTCAGAAGTTATATTTTTCACCCATGGCCTTTTACTATTGTTATGTTTTTAGTTTGCAAATTAAAAGAGTAAAAATTTATATAAAGTAACATAATATTTTCAATCCTAGAAAATATGTTGGGAATAAATTTTCTCAAAATTTACAAAATGTGCTTGTATACCTAACATTTAATTATCACTGATGCAGAATAACAAGCACAACTTTACTTAGCCAAAAGGAAAGAAATATTGACTCTTAGTTTATTTTAAGATAGAAAAAAAAATAAATCTGTCAGAATTGGTTCATTCTATTTCTAATAAATTATAATTTTCCACTTATATAACATTTGTATTATTATTTATCTGTAGATATTACAAATATATCTATTTTTCTAGAAAACTTTATTTTTATAAGAAATTATATTATGAATAGAATATTGGATGATTATTTTTGGCTAAATTTGCTATCAAATTCCATTGGAATTGTATCTTGTCACAAGCTGGTAAGCTATTCACTATTCTACGCATTCTCTTTACATAAAATATACTTCTGTGAGGATTGTCTTGGCAGGACTGTGAATGTAACAGATGTTTCAAAAGTTTGGTAAAATCATCCCAACATATAGTAGTATTTTTCATGGAAAATTCTTGAAATTATTACTTATTTTGAAGTTGCAACATATTAGAATACATAGAATGCTTGGTAATAAACCTGTTGGAGTATTAACAGTTTGTCTTCTCCTAAATCTAGCCCTAACAAGGATTTGCGTATTTAAATTTGAATCAAGTTGATTTTTCTGTACTTTAGCTAGTCCTAGTCATTGTGAACCTTTCTGCCCAATTACTCAACAATCGGGAAAAGTAGTTTTGTTGTTTTCTCTTCTGAGGGAAAAATAGACATTTATGTACTTCATAGATGGGATTTGATTTTATGTGTGGATTATTCACTCAAAATAATAAATAATTGTCTTGTTAAACTTAGAACTAACAAAAAAAATCAAAAGAAATATAAATCTACATTCTAACAAGTTTACCGCTGTACCTCACAAAACCTTTGGTAACAATGATGTCTATAGATTGTCTTCAAAGATTTGGACACCACCAGATGGTGCTCTTACAGAGCCAGAGACAAAATATTCTCTACAAGATTTGAATAAATAAGAAATAAATACAAATGACTTTGTGAACTAGAGAGGTTATTATCTTCCTCTCACATTCTCAGATAATCCCGTGATGCTCATTCATCCATGTTTGAAAACATTTTACACTGTCTGGAAATTTGAAATTCTAACACATTTTAAAAATTGTATTGAAAATGTTAACAAAAATAAAATAGCAAAAACATGACTTTTAAATTGGCAGGATTCTTTAGAGTGATAAAATGAGAGAAAGAGAGACTACTATATATGTAGCTTGAACCATAGTAAATGTTCATAAATGTTCAATATTATCATTAAATATTTGTATTATTGTTAAAAGTAGCATTAACTAATAAGTGTGTAATGATCAAAATGTTAAATTTAGCAGATGCCCACTAGAAAATGTTGCATATATTTAAATTTATATTTACTGCTATATTGTATACAAAATTTATGAGATTAAGTTGAAATACAAAATCAAAGGATAAAAGTTGATTGCAGTTCCTCCAAAACATGATTTGATGATAATTCCAGTATATTTAAAGTATATCTATTTGAAATAGTGACATAAACTTGACAAAAATTTATTATTGGAAAAATATATTTCAATTGCCTACTGATTTTAACCAAATAGAAATATAACAGTCTTCACATTGTAAGGCATCCCCTCTTCATTTCCAAGAAAGTATCATCGTATTTACTTTGAAAAATCAACCTTACAGTTGATACTTTTCCCCCCAAATTTTCAAAATTGGCACATGCACTATCTTCATCTTTACTGGTTTCACAGATTCCTCCTTCTGGCAACTCATTTTGGAGTTTTGGGTATACCTTATATCCATAAAATAGTAAGGATAGAGTTCAATCCTTAACAATTACTGAGGTTTAAATCCTGCATTAAGTTATTTAATATCTCCAAGACAGGTTTCTCCTGTATTTGATGTAATATTTAAATAGTGCCTGTGGTATAACATTATATTCTCCACCTTGAGGATTTGTACACACAAACCAACACATATCTTGAATGGTGTTTAGTATATAAATTGTGCTTTTAAATGTTAGCTATTGTAATTATCATTGTGGTTGCTGTTAATGGGTCCATGGCAAAACAATAAAATTGCAACAATATAATAAATTTTTATTTCTGAAATAATTTAAATTTCATGTGATTATGTGATTATAGTATTTAAACAGCAGAGAAGTAAATATCCTATTTTGTGTGTATGCCATCATAATGGATGTTAGCTTTTGTTTTATTTTGTATATATTTATGCAAAAAGGTTATAAAGACTTGTAAAATACAAGTAGTATCTAAGGATATAGAATAAAAAGTGAATGTACATTTTCTCTATCCCTTTTAAGTTTATGTTTATTCCCAGATATAATCACAATTACCATTATAGTTTTATTTTTCACTGGTCTTTCTTGGAAAACTGCTCTTTGTCTTTTCTTGACTACTAATAAATATTTAAGTATTAGGCAATTAAGAGGAACTCATATCCTTTTCCAACACATTCTACTCTCTACCCACTATTTTCTCAGAAATCTCTTCCATTTACTCCAAAATGTATATTCAAAATAATATACCTCTTATTCCTTGTATATAACACTCAATAATATGTAAAATCAAATCATTGAAATAAATTTTATTAGGAATATTAAAATTTTATTTATAAAATAGTTTGAAACTTTATATCCTAGATGTAAATATTTCTCCATTTCCTCAGTATCTACTTCTTGGTCAATTTTAATGGTGTCAGTAGAAAAAATATATATATGATTAGGAAATACTCTTTAATTCAATGACAATAAACTCCAAAGTAGTTTTCCTTTAGGTTGCAATCTCCCTACTAAAAAAGTTAGCTAAAAAGTCACATTATAGGTAGTAAGACTTCACAGAAAATCCTCAAGCTTTATGCTAACTCACATTTTCAAACCTCTTTTTTTTATCCAAAATATTAACAAAACACTTAAGAGCATAAGTGACCAGTGTGTATTTTTTCCTATTTTTTATTCATGTTTTGGTGTTCTTCAGTGGAGGTGATAATAAGAAAATGGCAGGAAGCCAGCGATGGTTAATGTGATAGAAATGGGAGATACTTAGGTACAAATACTAATGAAAAGAGACAAAATAATAGTGAATGAGCTATTCTCTATCTTTAAAAAATGGGAATTAACTCCTTAAAAATGGAAACTAATTCCAAATTCACAAAGAAATGCTATTTTAATACGAAGAGATTAGGACATTTTGGAAGTTTAGCTATTAAAAACAATTACTTGGTGAATTACGTATTGCACTAAGCTACATTATACAGCTTCCAAAAGCATTTCCTACCTTCTGTTTAAATTGTTGTCCTTCATCTTCCTAAAACCACATCCCTGATTTGTGGCTTCACTCCAGTTTTCGTTTCCCCTGTATTTCTCTCCTGCTTCTCCTCAACCGATCCTTCGGTGCATAAAAGATAGTTTACTTTTTAAATTAAAAATTTCTTAATTTTCCCTTTTTCAAAAAGTATAGTATATACATGTATACCGTACAATTTATTCTCTTCCCTTTGCTGTTTGCTCAGGTGTGTTAGTCTTTTCTTCCAAGTGTACCCATCGCTTCAGGACAGAAGTGATGACTGTACTGGGTATTTATGCAGCAAAAACTATACAGTATGTTTGTTAAAATGTATAGCATGATGGATTTCGGTATCATACACACTAATTTTATATCTCTCTTATCCCTTGTATATATCAATGCATTTCATATGCTTTCACCCAAAACTTCAAGAAATGTATGAATATGGGGAAAATGACATTATATCTCTTTACCTAATTAGAAAATAAAGTAACTTTATTGCATTATTTTAGTTAATTTTTACATATTAAACTAGATATATCTTTTAAAAGTATTCTCTCCTTTATAATAAGGCATGTATATTAGAAGCTGTGAAGATAAACCTAAAATCATAATATTGCTAGTTTGAATTAGAGTTCCTGAAAAATATCCCAAGCTTCCCACTAAAGTTCTGTTCCACATGGTCCTGGAAGCTGCTGAAGTGGGAATTTTGCTTCAACTCACAATATCAACAGTTCAGATTCCTTAGTCTTTCTGGCATGTAATTAAGAGAGGTTGGACTACAGGGAAAATAGTATTGCATAAGAGAGGACATTCCCATAATTGTATGTCCCTCTCCTCTTGAAAACCCCCACACTTCCACATATACCACCTTTTCTAACACCATTACTACTATTGTTACTGCCATTATCACTGTCTCTGTTGCTTGAGTTGAGGCTTTATTCTTCAGGTAAGGAATCTCAAGTTTTCTAGGTAACAGAAAAGAAAGGATGTATATTAAATGTAGGGAATCCTCTTCTAGTCAAAATGCAGCTTCCTTTTTTAATACTACAAGGTAAAACCCTATAGTCACTATGGATTTGCTTTGCTTATAAGTTAAAATTTTAAAAAATAATTGCTTAATATTAATAAATTGAATTTTGTAGTGACTTTTTTAACCTTATATAATTCTCTTTTTCTTAATTTTTATTCTGATATCATCTAAAAATACAGTGTAAGAATTCCAGCAGTCATTTCTCAAATCTACTAGTGGTCAGCTTAAATGTTACTGTTTGAAATGTAATAATTATTTTATATTATGTAATATCATATTCTTTATTAATCATTTAAGCAAAATATGTAGTATGTCTTTTTTTAAATTTAGAGTACCGATTTCCCCATCCAAATTTATTAACTGAAGGTATAACATCTTTTTATAGCAGTCAATATATACCCAAATTCATGAGGAAAATAGAAGAACATATTCATTTAAATTACTCCTGTGTATTAGTCTGTTCTCATACTGCTAATAAGAACATACCCAAGACTGAGTAATTTATAAAGGAAAGAAATTTAATTGACTCACAGTTCCACATGGCAGGGCAATCCTCACAATATGGTGGAAGGCAAAGAAGGAGCAAAGTCATATCTTACACAGTGGCAGGCAAGACAGCGTGTGCAGGGGAACTCCCCTTTATAGAGCCAGCAGATCTTGTGAGACTTATTTACCATCACAAGAGCATCATGGGAAAGACACCCCGACCATGATTCAGTTACCTCACACTGGGTCCCTCCCATGCCATGTGGTAATCATGGGAGCTACAATTCACCAGATGAGATTTTTGGGTAAGGACACAGCAAAACCATGTTATTCCACCCCTGGCCCCTCCCATATCTCACGTCTTTACATTTCAAAACCAATCATGCCTTCCTAACAGTCCCCCAAGTCTTTACTCGTTTCAGCATTAACTCAAAAGTCCACAATCCGAAGCCTCATCTGACATAAGGCAAGTCCCTTCCACCTATGACCCTTTAAATTAAAAGTAAGTTAGTTACTTCCAAGAAACAATAGGGGTACAAGGCATTCGGTAAATATAGCCATTCCAAATGGGAGAAATTGGCCAAAGCAAAGGGGCTACAGGCCCTATGCAAGTCAGAAAGACAATAGTGCAGTCATTAAACCTTAAAGTTTAAAATGATCCCTTTTGACTCCATGGCTCCCATTCAGGCTGATGCAAGAGGTGGGCTTTCAGAACCTTGGACAGCTCCGCCCCCGTGGCTTTGCAGGGTTCAGCGTCCTCCTGGTTGCTTTCACATGTACATATTGAGTAGCGGCAGCTTTTCCAGGCACACAGTGTAAGGTGTTGGTGGATGTACCATTCTGGGGTCTGGAAGACAGTGACCTTCTTCTCACAACTCCATTAGTCAGTGCCCCACTGGGGCTCTCTGTGGGGCTCGCACCCAACATTTCCCTTCTTCATTGCCCTAGCAGAGATTCTCCATGATGGCTCCACCCCTGTAGCACACCTCTGCCTGGACATTCAGGCATTTCTGTACATCCTTTGAAATCTAGGCAGAAGTTCCCAAACCTCAATTATTGACTACTGTGCATCCCAGGTTCAACATGACATGGGACCTGCCAAGGCTTGGGGCTTGCACCCTCTGAATCCATGGCCCAAGCTGTACCTTGGCCTCTTTTAGCCATGGCTAGAGAGGCTGGGATACAAGGCACAAAGTCCCAAGGCTTCACATAGCAGGGCGTTCCTGGACCTGGCCCAGAAAACTATTTTTCTCTTCTAACCCTCTGGGCCTGTGATGACAGGGTCTCTTGTGAAGGTCTCTGACATGCCCTGTAGACATTTTCCCCATTGCCTTGGCAATTAATATTTGGCTCCTCATTACTTATGCAAATTTCTGCAGAGGTTTTAATTTCTTCCCGGAAATTCTTTTATTTTCTATCATATATTCAGGCTGCAAATTTTCCAAACTTTTATGCTTGTGCTTCCTCCTGAATGCTTTCCTGTTTAGAAATATTTTCCATAAGATACCACAATTATCTCTCAAGTTCAAAGTTCCACAGATCTCTAGAGCAGGGTCACAATGCCACCAGTCTCTTTGCATAGCAAGAGTGACTTTTACTCCAGTTACCCAAAAATTATCCATCTCCATTTGAGACCACCTCAGCTGGGACTTCGTTGTCCATATCACTATCATCATTTTGGTCAAAGTCATTCAACAAGCCTATAGGAAGTTCCAAACTTTCCCATATTTTGCTATCTTCTTCTGAGCTTGCCAACTGTTCCAATCTCTGCTTGTTTCCCAGTTCCAAAGTCGCTACCACATTTTTGGATATCTTTAAAGCAGTGCCCCAACTCCCAGTACCAATTTACTGTATTAGTCTGTTCTCACACTGATAATAAAGACATACCTGAGATTGGGTAATTTAGACAGGAAAGGTTTAATTAACTCACAGATCCACATGGCTGAGGAAGCCTCACAATCATGACCAAAGGCCAAAGAGAAGCAAAGTCATGTCTTACATGGCAGCAGACAAGAGAGCATGTGCAGGGGAACTCACCTTTATAAAACCATCAGATCTCATGAGAAATACAAAAGAACAAAGACTTGCCCCCATGATTCAGTTACTTCCCACTGGGTATCTCTCATGACACATGGAAATTATGGGAACTACAATTCGGATGAGATTTTTTTTGGTGTGGACACAGCCAAACCCTATAATCCTGTAATCAGAAAAAAATATTAGAAAACAAATTTTATTCTATAATTAGTCAATTATTTCAATAAGTGTGTATCACTATAACTAATAGAAGTCAAAACTAGGTAGTGTTTGGAGTTACTCATGGGCCCACATCCTCTTTCCATTTTGTTTTCTTCATGTCTCTCTCATATCCATTGTAATTACTTGGTATACTTGTGTATCTTTTACACAAGTCTATACTTCTTCAAAAAGTGCTAATAGCAAGACATCTATAAATCAGTCTAGTAGCACCTAAAACAGAATGCCAAGTAACCTAAATTTAATTCTTGTTCTCATATACTTTCTAATCAATGGTGTGGAAAAAATGACACACACACACACACACACACAGAGATTCATGGAAAAATATTCCCAGTAGCATAGGTATAGCAACTTAAACTTTTATTATTTCAATGAAAAGAGAAATTATGTTTGCCTAAAATTATTTGCTAGACTGCATAAACTTTTAGTGCATTCAGTATAATTTTGAAAGTATTCCATTTTTGGTAAATTGAATAATATAAACTGTAATAATGTATATTTTACAGATATGTAATCAATCTATACTTTAGCTAAAAAAGTATTTTATAGTAGAAAATCTGAAAGAAAGAAAATATTTGATAGTTTGTATACTGCAAACAGGTCTCTGTTGCTATTTGATGGGAAGATATTCATACAACTTTATTGTCTACTGGGAAAACTCAAATGGTAACCATAGCAGACACCTGAAAGTTGACATTATTGCAAATGTATAGTTTAAGAAAACTAATGTTTCTCTCAGGCAAAGACCAGAAAATATTTTTCTCACAGGATCCATTTAATAAATATACTCATACATTCTGATACATGTAACAACAATAAAGTTGTAAATGTGAGTAACAACAATATTTAGTACTGTCTGACTTTCCACAATTTAATCCTGGGCATTCTTTACTCCAAAAAAGATTTCTGTCTTTACATTTGCAATAGAAAAGACATGGAGTCAACCTAGATGCCCATAAACAGTGAACTGGATAAAGAATATAAACCAGGGAATACTATGCAGCCATAAAAAGAATAAAATTATGTTCTTTGCAGCAACAGGAATGCAGCTGGAGACCATTATCCTAAGTGAATGATCAGAAGAACAGAAAACCATATACTACATGTTCTCACTTTTAAGTGAGAAGTAAACATCAAATTAAAGATGGCAACAATAAATACTTGGGAATACTATGCAGAGTAGGAAAGCAGGGAGGTGAAAAGTGTTGTAAAACTATTATGTTCTATGTTTATTACCTAGATGACGGCATCATCTAAACACAAACCTCAGCAGCATGTGATATAGTCATGTAACAAATCTGTACATGTACCCCGTGAATCTAAGATAAAAGTTGACATTATAAAAGATAAAAATAATACAAATACAGGAAAGAAAGAAAGCATTATTAGCTTCAAAAAATAATTTCTGTCATTGGTTACAACTTTCTGTCTTCTCCAATTTCTAAAGTAAATGAACTTTCCTAAACTTCCATTGTAGATACTAGGAAAATTAGGATGAAGTGACAGAACTAGAAAATAAAAGTAGATTTTTAATTACAAACAAACAAACAAGATTCATTTATAAATGTGAAGAACTATTAAGGATGAATTAACTAAAAAAATAGAAAAATGAAGATCTTGTCATTTTAAAGTCTGTAAAGAGATTTTGACAGTGTTGAGAGTAACAGGTAAAGAGAAAGAAAGGCTTTGAGGCATATCTACAAGGCTTGGAAAATTTTATATTGTGATTTATATATCTTTGAATGTTCATTGATAAATGAAAGTAAACAATAAAAATATAGAATTATTTATGTGATTTTGGATGGCAGGGCTATATTCCTTTTAATATGACTTTGTAGTGTAAAGTTTGTACTAGACATTAGCCTCATAGAATACTAGGTATTACGTGGATTGCATATAAAAATCAGCGTAATTTATCATGTAATTTATTTATTTCAAATTGAACAGATAATTATGCTCTCTTACCAATAATACTTTCCTAGATAAAAGGTACTATAATGGTAGGTAAGTTACGTTGAAGTATAAATATGGAACTTTTTTTAAGTGGAAAATGACCCTATTGGCTATACCAGGATTTTCTTTGTTTCCTCTTTACTTTAAGTAGAGAAATTTTCTGAACTTCAGAATTTAATAGTTTTACTATAAACCATACTACACCTCATTCTTGGGGTTGGTAAACATTTCATAAGCATCATTATGAAAATATCTTATTGAAGAAATATGTAAAATACTAAATAGTAATTTTAATTATAGCAAAAACTGACAGAAGGAAAAAATGAATTTTATTATTTGTTCATAACCAGCTTTTTTAATTCTAAAAAGTTGTAAAATTTGTTTAATTTTGAAATTAAACAACATATAATCTATTTTTAATAATTATTTTCCTTCCCATTTAAAAATAAATAAAGGGCATCACCTTTTGAAGTCCACATTTCTAGTTTCTTTAGATGTTCAGAATCAGTTGTCAAAAGCAGTTTCTTGGGTGATAGGTGATTCTATTTGCTAATGTACATAAAGACTCCAAGTAAATGCATAAACACTTAGGTCTATTCAAGCAAAGACTTAAACATTGAAAAAGTGCAAATTGAGAAAAAAAAATTAAAGTAAGAGCAAAGTTATCATGGTCCACCTCTTGTGCTAGCTCTTTTTTATTGACTCATCCTTGGATTAATATTAATTTTTAGCTATTTTCAGGTAACACTGGACAATTGCAGTTATAATCAACAAGCTTTGAAAGGAAGCCAAGATTAAAATTCTCCATGTGAATTACTGTGTGTGTGTTTGTGTGTGGGTATATACACACACATTCATATATTCTGATAAATAGCAATGAGTTACTTGATTTTGTATGATTCTTACCACAAACTATTTTCCTTCTACTTTGATCAAATCAAAAAAAATACTTGAGGAATAATCTATCTATATTGGGTGGTATACATCTATGGTGACGTAAATTAAAAGGTCACTGGCAAAAGTGGAATGACTAAAGAAACTATTTCTAAGTTCTAATTTTTCATTTCACAAAAATAAGCATTTTTCAAATAAGATTGGTCAGGAGTGACATCAATAATGTAACAAAGCTTTAAACTGTCTCTCTACCTAAAAGGTAATATTTATACAACTTCCTAAAAATTTGTAGAACAATTGAGAGATGATAGAAAAGAAGGAAAGTAAATTCAGGTAAATGTTTCATTCAGTGCAGTCAATCAAATGAATCCTTGAAAAGTTTACTTATTACCACCTCCTATATATTTTACATTGGCTTTCCCTCTATCTTCACATATAAGAAATTGAACTATACAGCAAGGTGGACACATCCAGGTATCAGCTTAGAAATGGAAAATTGTAATAGCTGTATTTTCAGACATAATTCACAGGTTAAACCTGGTGGGAATTGCTTTTCTCTGTGTGGACTTTTAAGGATGATGCATTCCACAAAATGTGTGTCACTTTCATTCTGTCTCTGAAGAGCACTGGATGCTGTGAGATAGAGATGGGGATAAAGGCAACGCTGTAGACCCCCACTGAATTAACAGCTCTGATTTCATCAGCAATATGTTGATATAAGACTCCCACACCATTTTTTTTTCTTTTTTGGTTGGGAAATATAATCTTTAATGGTTGAATAAATTTCTCTCTACACATTGACTAATAGTAAATCTTTTTAGATCTCATTCAGCTTTATCATTCCCTCTGGCAGTTCAGTTGTTGGCCCAGATTTATTAAGGTTCGACAGAAAGCAATTGAAATCTCCCTTAGAAATAAAGTTCCTGCTGTGAAGAAAAAAAAATCCATAAAAAGCCTCATCCTTAGGACAGCAACTTTTATAATGCACAACTGATCTGAATAGCTCTCTGGATGTTGGCCTTGGATAACAGTTCAGACTGCGTTATTGAGTATGAACCTTGAGCTTTCTGAGCCTCTTCTTTTTGCTCTTTTACTAGGAAAGCCATACATATTCTAGTCATTCTTCTTTGCCATATAAAAGAGAATCGAATCTTAAGTTAGCTATAAAACAAGCTCTCTAGTGTTTTCTCTCTCCAGTAAGTTAAAGCAATGTCTAAGAAACTAGTTTATCACTAATCTTTTTTTCAAGGATATAAGTGGACTTCACCATTGTTCAATTTGTTCTCACATTTATCTTAGAATATTTCCTTAGGATTCAGTATGCATGAGACAGCACTAAAATTATTTAAGTAATAACACTGTAAGAAATATCACAGTCCCCTTAAAGCATTTTTAGTTTGTTTATTTTACATGGATGTTGTACAGTAAACACTCAAAGTTGTTGTACAGTCCTTCTTAAAGAAGCAGGGCTTCACGATAGCATAGCTGTTCTCTTGGATGAAATTAAAATGGAGGCAATGTGTACTAGCAATGAGCAATACACAAAGAACATGGATTCTAACATAAAATATTTTTAAAAATCTGAATAGGAGTCTCAGCTCTCAATGTGTCAGTTTCCTTAAGCAATGGATTTTTTGGTTGTAATTTCTAAAAGAAACATTTACCTGACTTTTATGTGTGAGGCTCTTATAAATAGTGTTATTGTGATTAAAGCTGAACTGGTGTAGACAGGCTACAGAAAACTAGCATTCCTGACACAACTTTTTCTCCTACCTACTATATATGTCAAAGTTCTCATTACAGAAAAGGCAAAAGGATTTCTTTATGAGTGTTGACAAACTTAGCTGTGAAGGATGAAAAAACAGATGCTAGGCTGAGAGTTCAGAAAAAATTCTCATCATGCTGCAAAACTGTCTCACAAGAGAACTTGCCTCTGTCTTACAAAGAAGGTCTGAATCAAGGTTTTCTGTTTTTGTTTCATGAATCCCTAAAGGATTTAGGAGTAAAATTCTGAGTATCTTGGAATGTGGTAGGGGAAAACGATTATATATTTTCAATAATCTCCATGGCTACAAAAGTAGGAAGTAGTAGTAATAATGTCCTTGATTAACAAAAATTCACATGCAGATATATTTTGGCAGATTTCTCAAGATACCATATATCTTTATTATTATTTCACGATTTTAGTCTGTAATAGACCTATTGTATCATCATGATCTAGTTATCCATAGAAACCACATATATCATAAGGTACCATATCAGAACCTTGTCATAAAAATATTTTGATGCTGTTTTTCTAGATTTCCTTTACATTTTCACATATTTATTTGGTTATGTTTTAGAACAGCTTTAAATTCACAGCAAAATTGAGTGGAAAGTACAGAGCATTCTCATCCAACCTTTCCCCAGACATTTGCACAGCCTTCTCTGCTATTGGCAATCCTCACCGATGTGGTATATTTCTTTTTTTTTTTTTAATTGTATTTAGGTTCTGGGGTACATGTGCAGATCACGCAGGATTGTTGCATAGGTACATACATGGCAATGTGGTTTGCTGCCTCCATCCCCCCATCACCTATATCTGGCATTTCTCCCCATGTTTTCCCTCCCCAACCTCCCCACCCCTGCGGTCCCTCCCTATTCCCCCTAACAGACCCCAGTGTGTGATGCTCCCTCCCTGCGTTCATGTGTTCTCACTATTCAACATCCGCCTATGAATGAGAACATGCGGTGTTTGTTTTTCTGTTCTTCTGTCAGTTTACTGAGAATGATGGTTTCCAGATTCATCCATGTCCCTACAAAGGACACAAACTCATCTTTTTTTATGGCTGCATAGTATTCCATGGTGTATATGTGCCACATTTTCTTTGTCCAGTCTATCATTGATGGGCATTTGGGTTGGTTCTAGGTCTTTGCTATTGTAAACAGTGCCGCAGTGAACATACGTGTGCATGTGTCTTTATAGTAGAATGATTTATAATCCTTTGGATATAGACCCAGTAATGGGATTGCTGGGTCAAATGGAATTTCTATTTCTAGGTCCTTGAGGAATCACCAATGTGGTACATTTCTTAGAAATGATCCTGACATCACTATCACCGAAGGTCAACAGTATACATTAGATATCACTGTTGGTGTTGTATATTCTATGGTTTTGGAAAAATGCATAATCATGTTTCCATCATTATAGTGCCACACAGAATAATTTTACAGAAAATGATACAGAACAACTGTAAACAATACAAAGAAAACCAAAGGGGAAGAACTTCACAGAGAATATATCTTCATTGCTAATTTTATATATAAATTTTTATTTTATTTTCACAAAATTGCCACAGTGGAAGGTGATGTAAAATGTAAATGAAGCTTTGAAATGATAAATTCGTGCCTCATTTTCAAGATTAATCTGTTTAATGACTATGGGAAAAGGCATGCACATTGTTATGTAAAGTTTTGTAAAATTAAAATAGTATCATCTACTTCCTGAGGTTGTAGAAGCAATAGAAATCCTATATCCAAGAAATTAAAAAAAGAACCTAGCTCATGTTATTGTAAGATTTAGTAGTATGTCAATTGTTCTATTTTTCACCATGTAAGTTAGCAAAATTTGAGTAATATACATTTTTATTTTCTTATGTATTTTTCATAATATATGATAATTAATATTCTCTTTTTTGTTAAGATTTGGTTTTCTATGAGAATCCTTCATCTATGGAATCTATTCATTCCTATAATAACCCAGAGTTATTGTTTCCTTGCTATTACTAACAGTACATAGTCCCTCCTGTATCTCTTTATCTTCTAAGAATTTTCTCATTATTATATTTTAGTAGCTCTATGACTTCATTTTATTTTAGTCAAATTTTCTTAGATCTATTCTTTTGCTATGTAATATTTTTCTTCTACTAATTTATTTTAAATGTTCCTTGCTTCGAATTCAAATTGACCAAGAAGCACCTATTGCATGAAAAATTATTTTGCTAAGCATTCACTTTCTTAATATTTCCTTTAATGTCTATTCTAAATCTAAAGCTTCACATGTTAAAATTAGAAAACAAAGTTTCTTCTAACAAGTTTGCTGTTGCTTTCAGTAGAAGTGCTATATTTTTTCAAACACCTAAATGGGACCATGCTGATCTACTTATGTTTTCTGTTGACCTATATTTAATTTATCTCCAGCTCTAATAACTGTTTTGTTTGTCATGTCTCTGATTCAAATCTTTAGTATGAACAACTAACACTAAACTAAGATACTAAATTACCTCCAGTAAAGGAAGATACTATAATTTTAACTGTATTTTTTATTTATTTTATGAAAACAAAAAAGACTATATTGAGTAACACAGTTGTAAAATGTTTGCGAACACTATAACATTGAAGTAAATAATTAAAGCGTTTGGTTGTTTTTTATTAATACATTTGCTTATTTAATCTTGGGAGATGTTTTATTTATTGTGAGGCTCACTTTTCTCAAGCACAGAAATGGTTAAAATATTTAAATGATTATTGTGAGAATGAAATGATAAAGTGGACATAAAGAGTAGAATGCCAAGTCACAACACACCTTTCATTTGTTCCCAAAAGGAAAAGAACAATTTGATTGCCAAATAAAACCTTGAAAGCACCTGGAACAAAACTTATTACTATTTTTTCTTTTTTTGGTAAATACTTTTTCAGTCAAGGTGTGTACATTTCCAAGTATTGATTCCAGGAATATGGGATTAAGGTACAAAATGGGACTGGGAAGCCCCCAAAGCAGTTTCATGTATGTGGTTCATCAAACCATCACTTTCTAAATCATGAGGATTTCTGACTCATTATATACTACTCTAAAAATTGTTTGGCATGGAAATCACATTGTTATGAATAACTGAGAAAATACCTAACATATAGGTCATATATGTTATTTATAATTATTGATCCAAGAGGTATCCCCTTGAGAGAGTCACAATTATTATTCTCCATTCTGTTTGCACTGTCAAAATGAAAATGCCAGAGCTTTCTTCCATGTTCTTTGAAACTATAAAATACTTTTCTAGTTATGTCACTTGCTTTGATCTTAAAGAGAAGACACATTTTTGAGAATAGTACTAATATTTTAGTAATTTTAAACCTTTCCCCAAATCCAATTTGATTATGGAAATTTACAATTAACAGACAAGAAATGAAAAGGATTTAGGCAATCTCTGATTTTCTGACAGCTCATTTTAAATTGACCCCAAATTGTTGTTTTTTAACATATATTTATCACTTTTAAACGTGTTAATTGTGTTGCAAGTGCTGCAGCTGGGATTAATTTAGGGCGTTTAAATTGCCTTCCCTACAGCTGGTGAAAACTGAAGCAAAACTGTGAAATAAGCTTTGCTAAAAGAATTAGATAGTTTGCAGTGTTAATTATTCAACGCTTTTCTTTAGAGTTCTTCTAAGAAGTATGGTTGTAAATCATAAAAGAAATTCATTTCCTCATGCTATAAACAGGTTTGGTGGTTCACTATGCTGGTTTTATGTGTTTCTTTCTAGTTTAATGTCTAAAACTCCCAAATATTTTGGAAAAGGCAATGGATCCAACAACAGAATTACACAACAGAAACTCATCTATTACTTAAACTGAACAAAAAAGAGTGGAGGGGGTACAAGAGAGTGCTTTTATTTGTTGGTTTATTTATTTATTTACTGAAGACCCTTCCTGTTCCTTTACCTCTACGTATAAGAAACTCTATTCTCAGTGTCTTTATTTTTACAGACTCAATCTTTTTCCTATTAATTTCTCTATATACATGCCTATGAATTTATAAAAAGCATGTAGTTATTTCTCTGTAAACATGGTTAAACAAGGCCAAATAACTTTCCCCATTCTCAATAATTACATGGGACTGCAAAACAAAACACATTTTAGTGTAAGTTCTTCTTTGAGTACAGGTTAAGTATCTCTAATTCAAGAATATAAAGTTGGAAATGCTTCAAAATATGAAACTTTTTGACCCCCCAACATGGTGCCACACATGGAGTATTTCACAACTGACTTCATGTGATGGGTTGCCGTAAAAATGTAGTCATAACTTTGTTTCATGTACAAAACTGTTAAAAAATTATATAAAATTCCCTTCAGGCTATGTTTATAAGATGTATATAAAACAAATGAATTTCTTATTTAGACTTGAATCCCATCTCTAAGATATCTCATTATGCACTTTCAAATATTCCAAAATCTGAAAAAAAATGCAAATCTAAAACACTCTACTCTGATGAATTTTTGATAAGGGAAATTCAACCTATGTTGAACTATAGATAGAAAATAAGCAGAGGGTAAGTGTGGTATCCGACAGCATTTTCTGTTTATGTAAGAAATGTATCTCCAAAATAGATTCTCTTGAAATTAAGTATTAACCACCCAAATAAAAAATACCTCCAAAATATTTCATCTCTTTAAAATTTTGAAGAGAATTACCAAATTCACAGTGTATTTTAATGATATGGCATGCAAAATCTTATTTGCCAGGTGCATTTAGCATAGATTCTCCTAAACAACTACTATTTTGTGTATAAAGTTTTTAATACTTACTAAGAAAAATTTAAAATATACCCCAAAGAACAGTAATTAGTACAATAAAACCACATGTATTCATCACCCATCTTCAAAAATTGCCAGCTCATAGTCAATCTCTTTTCAACTATAGGTATCCATACCATTTCTTCTTTTTCCTTATAATATATTTTGTTGAAAATATTAGGCTCTTCCCTCTGGAGTTTGCTATAGTCTGGATTTTGCTGGTAGCAAACATATGATTTTAATTTATGATGTTAGCTTGTTCCACAGATTTTCTGTAAACTGAAAGCTACGTCTGGAGACTTTATCTGAATGTAATTTTTATATCTGACTCCCTGTGGTTATTTGTTTATCTATTCATATTTTATCATTCCTGTTTCCCCACTTTCTTGAGCATTTAATTTCTGAAATCTTTTCAAAACTTTATATTAAAATGATGTACAAATCAAGGGAAGGTGTACAGCCTTTCATCAGAAATGCCTGACATTTTTCTCACTAAGTTTTTTTTTCTAACTCAGTCTTAGTCTCGACTAGAAATGCAATAACTGGTTGATTGATTAGCAGGTTTCAATGATGGTTTGTGATATAATTCAGTGATTCAACAATTACTGAGTTTCATATATATACTAGGCATTGTTTTAAGGTTATTTTTTAAATGAATGTACAAGAAAAACCTCAAGGAGATTATATTACGGTGATAATTGTTAACTATCTTGAAAAATCTATTACTTGTCCCCAGAGGGGACAAATTGCACAAAGAATTTGCCTAGGTGAGAAGCAGTTAATAGGAAATCAATATGTGTAAACATTAGATTCTTGCCTTAGCAATATTCAGTTTAGGGCTTGTATTGTAAATATCAGTTTGGTCTAAATATGCTTATTTCTTTTAATCCGTAGATTTTTCTGTTTTTCTCAGGAAAAACTAACTTCTCTGAGAACCAACTTTTGACTTTGTTGATTATATCAATCAAATCAGTGTGCTTATATTTTAATGCTTATCTTTCTACATTTTTCAATTCGACATTTTCTTTTTTTAATGTTCTTCTTGTGGCAAATACACATAACAGAAAAAGCTACCATATTAATCAATTTTAAATGCAGAATTTAGTAGTATTAAGTACATTCATTATTTGTCAACTCTCACCACTGTCCATCTCCAGAACTCTTTTTATCTCACAAAAGTGAAATTCTATACCCATTATTTTAGTCCTTTTGGATGACTATAATGAAATATCATAGACTATGTAGCTTATAAAGAACAGAGCATTATTTCTAACAGTTCTGGAGACTAAGAAGCCCACTGATCACTAACAGAGGCAGTGTCTGGTGAGGGCCGACTTTCTGATTTACTGATGGCACCTTCTTGCTTTGTCCTCACATGATGAGAGAGACAAGACAGTTCTCGGGGGCCTGTTTTCTAAAAACACTAATTCCATTCATGAGGGCTCTTTAACAATGATCTAATTATATTCCAAATGCCCCACCTCCTAATATCATCACATTGGTTATTAGGTTTCAACATATAAATTCTGAGGAGACAGAAAACTTTAGACCCTAATACCCATTAAGCAATAACTCTCCATTCTATCCTTCTCCCAGCCCCTGGTAATCACCATTCTACTTTCTGTCTTTATAATTTTGACTACTTTAAGTATTTGATATAAGTGGAATTATGAAATATTTATCTTTTTGTGATTGGCTTCTTTTACTTAATGTAATGTCTTTAAAATTCATTTATGTTGTAGCATGTCAGAATTGCTTTCTTTTATAAAGTTGAACAATATCCATTTCACACATATACAAGTGTGTATGTGTGTGTGTCATTTTGCTCATCTATTTATCTGCCATTGACACACATTGTTTTCAGAAATTAGCCCCATTTTGTTATGGTGTATAATGCATTTAATAAGCTGTTGAATATAGTTTGCTAGCTTTTTTTTTTTATGATTTTTGCATCAATGTTTATGAGGGATATTGATCGCAATTTCTTTTCTTGTAGTATCTGTCTGGCTTTGGTGTCAGAATAATGGTGGCCTCATAGAATGTGTTAGGGAGTGGTCACTCTTAAAGTTTTTGTAAAGTTTTGAAAAAGATTGGTAGTACTTCTTTGAAAGTTTGATAAAATTTACAGGTGAAGCCATCGGGTCCAAAGATTTTTTTTATTATTTTTTTATATCCATGGAATATACATTCCAAGACCTTCATTGAATTCCTAAAACTGAAAATGACACTGATACCTACTAAATGATCAATGGAAAGGTAACATATGCAGTGTGGATATGCTGGGTGAAGAGGTAGATGACGGACATGCTAGCAGGGAGGGAGCCGGACAGCATAGGATTTCATCACTCAGAACATTATCCAATTTAAAATTTATGAATTGTTTATTTCTGAAAGTTTTTATTTATTTAGACTGTGGTTGACTGGAGGTAACTGAAACTGCAGAAAGCAGAAGCATAGATAAGGGAAGAACATGGGACTAACTTAATTTTTTGTTGTTGTTGTTCCTTGCAGGTCTATTCAGATTTTCTATTTCTTCATGGCTTAGTCTTATTAATTTTATATTGCTAGTAATGTGTCCATTTTATCTACCTTATCCAAATTTTCACTTACGATTGCTCATAGTATAGTCTTATAATCTTTTAATTTCTGCAGGATTGATAGTAATGTCCCTTTCATTTCTATTTCATATTTTGAATCATCACTTTTTTTCTTAATCCATCTAGTTTTTGTCAATTTTGTTGATCTTTTCATACAAAGAAATGTTGCTTCTCCTTAATTTTTTCTCTCCTTTATTTTATCTCTGCTCTAATATTTATTTCCTTCCATTTGCTAGTGTTAAGTTCCATTACACTTTGGGGGACCCATGATTTATTATGTAAAAAATATGTTGAGGTTTATTCAACTTTTTGCTATTAAATTATTATTATTATTATTATTGAGACGGAGTTTCACTGTTGTTGCCCAGGCTGGAGTGCAATGGCACAATCCCAGCTCACTGCAACCTCCAACTCCCAGGTTCAAGAGATTCTCCTGCCTCAGCCTCCCGATTAGCTGGGACTATAGTCATGCGCCACCATACGTGGCTAATTTTGTATTTTTCATAGAGACTGAGTTTCTCCATGTTGGTCAGGCTGGTCTCAAACTCCTGACCTTAGGTGATCTGCCCACCTGGGCCTCCCAAAGTGCTGGGATTACAGGTGTGAGCCACCATGCCTGGCCTTTAATTATATTTATTTCAATATTTTTAAACCCAGAGTCAAAATATATACTAATGAGTACTGTTAAACATTTTAAAATTTAAAATAATTTTAATAATAAATTCTTACTAATTTGATCAATGTAATAAAATATACAAAAAAATTTACTTGTAAAGATCCAGTTCAATAAATTTAACACACCTGTGTAATGAGCCAGTCAAAAAATTTAACACCTCCAACAGAAGGGAAGGCCCCTTTTTGCTTACTTTCATTCCCTAAGTACAAAAGGGAAATTACTTCTGACCTAAATCACATTACCTATCGTTTACTTTTACATTACTATGTGATTTATGTACATGTTCAGCTTTAGTAGATACTTCCAGAAAGTTTTCCAAGGCTCTTGCACCAATTTAGAATATCATAATCAGCATACTGCATTGTCATCTTGCCACCATTTCATGGTATCTCTTTACTCTTCCAAGCCATTGTGGTGGGTGTGTGTTGCAGTATCACACTGTGGTTTTAACAGGCATTTCCCCATTGATTAATAAAGTTAAAGAACTTTCCATATTTTTGGTTATTTTAATATCATTTTTGTGAAGTGACTATTAAAGTCTTTTTCATTTTGTTTTGTGTTTTTTCCTTTAATTGAAAAATTATTTTGAGATATATATGTATATATCTCATATGACCTAGGTTCCTATGTCGCCTATGATTATATATATATATATATATATATATATAAAGAGAGAGAGAGAGAGAGAGTTTTCCATCAGATACACGGATTGCAAATATATTTTACTTATCAGAGACTTGCATTTTTATTCTGTTAATGATGTCTTTTGGTAAGTTTTCAGTTCTCCAATTATCTTTTTTCCTGTATGGTTGGCGTACTTTGCACTCTGTCTAAGAAATCTTTCTTACTCAAGACCATGGTAAATAGCTTTATTTATTTGACTTTCACATTTAGATTTTCACTCTGGGCAGACCAGAAGTACCACTGATATCACCCTTCTACAAGGGAACTCTCAGCAAATAACTGTTGAGAATTAGAATCTATGCTTAAATATTCTAGTTCTCTTATGCCACGGGTATAGCTAACTCTGAGTTGTGTGTTATATACTGCATCTCAGAATTTTCCAATGAGATTAAGTTAATTGCCTAAAGTGGTAGCTGACTTGATAAGCCACATTTATTGGATGCCTTCAATTTTCTTTTTTACAAACCCACTTCTTTATCTGGATTTATTTCACCCCCTAATTATATAATTGTATTTGGATCATTGTCATAAGGTCTATACATGGAGAACATAAGCTAAAACAGTTGTGCTACAAGTGGCCCAACTGAATATCCCCAGAGCAAACATCCCTGGGATGAGAGGCCAGAAACTGATAACTTGATGACCAGAAAGCAACAAGTTGTCAATTGCTAATTGCATTTTAAACGGTGGCATTCAAAATCATCCTCACCACTGCTAAAAAGAAGTTATTACATCTTTCACTTCCTGTCACTAAGAAAGAGTGAGTGCTGTCAGTGGGCTTACTTAAATTTGAGAGACAGAACATAACACATTTAAAAATTCTAATGTTTTCCAATTGTTAAATTCTGATGCAAGTTTTTATTGAAATTCAGAATAAAATAATATCTGCATCAGATTTAAATTGTAGAACAGTGGTTCTGCTACTTGTCTCATATGACCTAGTAGATCTCATTGTGCTTTAGTATCTGTAGAAGGTTAATTCTCTCTCTGGAGTTGTTAGCAAGCCCTAATAAAGAGAAGCACAAGTGACATCTCCTCGGGCTCTATAGCAAGTATACACTTTCTAATGTAGAGAAATTTATTGTTTAAAAGTCAATCCAAATGCCCATCAATGATAGACTGGACAAAGAAAATGTGGTACATATACACCATGGAATACTATGCAGCCATAAAAAACGATGAGTTCGTGTCCTTTATAGGGACTTGGATGAATCTGGAAACCATCATTCTCAGCAAACTGACACAAGGACAGAAAGCCAAACACCGTATGTTCTCACTCACAGGTGGGCGTTGAACAACAAGAACACGTGGACTCAGGGAGAGGAGTATCACATACTGGGGATAGTTGAGGGGGTAGGGGAGAGACAGTAGGGGGTGGGGAGGGTGGGAAGGGATAACATTGGGAGAAATGCTAGATATAGTATGCACCTAAAGTAAAATAAATACATTTAAAAAAAATAAAGTCAGCTTCTGGCATGCTACTAGGCCCTTGTAAACACTACAAACATGACCACAGGATATCAAGTGACTTTATTACTAAAGTATGCTGGCGTATACCTTTTGTTATCACATCTACTAAGTCATAAACTACAGTATGTGTGAGATCAGTTTGCCATATGATTAAAATGAGGCATTTGAGACAAAGTGTTCAAACAAGTCTAGAATACGAAAATGAGTTACATGAATGGGTGACCTAGGTTCCTATGTCATCTATGATTATTGCACAAAATTCTCTCCCTCAATGTATAACTATAACATTGAAATAAAGAGGGGTGTTTTCATAAAACTAGCTGACAGATGAGGGAAAATTCCAGTTCTGGTTTATAAATGAGTAACCATGATAGGTTGGTATAAGCCCAAAATGGGGTGCTGCTGCACTTTAGATTTACACAAGGTTTGGGGGAGTGCAATTCCATGAGACAAAGTTTGAGCAACATGTCTGGACATCAACTTTGTATGAAAGAACAGATTTAAGGGAAAAATGTTCATACACTTCTAGGCCATAACGAATGACTTGATAGGTTATTCACAATAGCCAAGAAGTGGAAGCAGCCTATATGTCCATGAATAAATGAGTGGATAAAAAAATGTAAAACACATAAATACACAGTGGAATATTATTCAATTTTATATTAAAAAAATCTATCACATGCAACAACATGTATGGACCTTAAGGACATTATGCTAAGAAAAATAAGCCACTCTCAATAGACAAAGCTATCATTCTACTCATGTGAAATATCTAAAATAGTCAAAATCATAGAAACAAAGTAAAAGGTGTTTGTCAAAAAATAGGGAGAAGTGGGAGAGATAATTTGTGTTTAGTAAGTATAGAATTTCAGTGTTGCAAGATGAGAAATTTCTAGAAATCTGTTGCACAACAATGTGAATGTGTTCAACACTATTGAACTACATACTTAAAAACAGGATAATAAACTTGTTAAGTTTTTAACCACAGTACAATTAAAGATGCATTAAAACTCATAATTAGAAAAAAGGCAAACTAAAACAATACAGCTACTGTTACTCATTTAAAACATTGATAGAAATACAATTTTAAAAGTAATATTATACATCTATGAGAATTTTTTGTGAGCAAATAGGATCTCACACATTATTGGTGGGAATGAAAATTATTACAACTCTTGTATGTTAATTTAACAAAATATAATAAAACTACTGATGCACTTTTTTGATACAGCAATATTTTTTTCTGGGAATTTTTACTGAAGACTAACTTTCAGTAAGATGGAAATATATATGCACAGTTATTAATTGTAGCATTACATATATTTGCACAATATTGAAAAAGACTAAGGACTCATACATGAAATTGTTGAATAAACCATAGTAGGTCCACACAATGGAACACTACACAGGGTTAAAAATAATAGAAAAGAATCTATGAAATGACATAGTCTGATTTGCAAATTATATTTTTAAGTGAAAACATCAAATGCAAAAGAATATCTTTGTATTAATTTTCTATTGCTGCTGTAACAAATAACCATAAACTTAGTGGCTTAAGCCATGTAAATATATTATTTGGCAACACTATAGATCTGAAGTCCAATATAAATCTCAGTTGGCTAAACTCAAGGTGTAGGCAGGGCTGCTCTCCTTCTGAATACTCTAGAAGATCATCCATTTCCTTGCCTTGTCCTGCTTCTGGAGACTGGCCACATTTCATAGCTTGTGCTTCTCTTTCTTCATCTTTAAAGCCAACAATATTTAATTTTTCTGATTCTGCTTCTCTTGTCTCATATTATTCTCTCTAACCACACCCAGAAAGAGGTCTCTGCTTTTAAGCACTCATGATTTGATTGCACCCTACTGGATAATTCAGAATAATAACCCATTCCAAGTTTCTTAACCCTAATCACATCTTCCAAGCCTCTTTTGCTGTGTTGTAATACACTTCTAGGGATTACGACTTGGGCATCAGTGGTGGAAGACATTAGTCTACCTACCACAATGCCATCGTTATGCAAGAAAGCTGTGGAAATATGAAAATGCACATGTTACCTAAAAGCGTAGGTGGGAATGGAGTGGAATGAATGGGTGAATGAGGATAATATAAACAAATAGAGGGACACTTTTCTGAGCATAATTCTTTGTTATTTATTACTTTTAAAGCCATGTCAACATTACAAAAACTAGAATATAAATATATACATACATGCATACATAAATTAAATCTGCATGTGGGGTAAACTTCAATACAATACAAACAGAAACAAATTAACATAACTCATAAATAAATATATAAAAACACTGAAAATTGTGACAAACAAAACAACTAACCTCAGTAAAGTTGACAAATAGTGTTTTGGTCATATGATCTAAGTTGAAAGACAAAAAGCGTTATACACAAATGTTGTACTCCAGTTAGCAAATTTTTCATAAGAATATGAGCATCTCTGATATTACTTTAAGTATATTCTAGAATTGAGCACAAAAGTAAATGTATACATAACAAGATACATATACATATGTATCTTACGTATATGTATCTTACACATGTAAGATACATATGTACATATACATAAGATACTTATGTATGTATATACATATGTAAGATATATATGTATGTATATGTATCTTACATATGTATATACGTACATAATAAGATCCTAATTTCTTAGTATAAGAGAAAAGAGTTACAGATAGAAAAGGGAGAAAGACTAGAATAAACCCTGTGGTCTTGGATTACTATTGGAGTTATTAATATAAATTTATGATTCTTTACACAGAAACACACAATAAGATAGATGTAGGAATCTCTCTCTTTCTCCCTCTCTTTCTTTCCATCCGTCTCTTTCTCTCCATTACTATGAAGCAATAAACAGATTGGACCTTGCAAGCAGAATGTGAATTACTAAATGGAGACATTATGAAAATAGAAAATCACCATTTGACAACACAGTAATTGTTGTAGGCAAAAAATCACTATTGGATGCTATCATTAGTAAGCAAAAGTATGATAGAAACAAGAAATATACATGATGTTAACATAACACCCCATAAGATATTTATTAATTGTAAAGGGACAAAAGGAACTTTTAGTAGAGAAAACTGGCAAATCTGTAATCAAGGGATAAAATTTTACGTCACTACTGATGAGATGTATCACATATCACCTGTTATGACACCACTGAAAGGGCATACATTACTTCTGTGTTATTCCTACTAAAAATGGATAACCTAATCAAAGAGTCATCAGACAGACCCAATGGAAGAAAATCCCACAAAATGAAATTCTCAAAGTTGTCAAGGTCATGAAGAAGAGGATTGAGGAAATATGTCAAATTCGAGAATAGGAGATGTGACAACTAAATTCAATGTAGGATTCTCAGCTGAAAGTAACATTAACAGGGAAATTGGAGAACTATGAACAGACTAAGCAGATAATAAGGAGGATATTATCAAATTTCTGTTTTTTTTTTATTATTTTACTATCGTAGATTCTGTCATTTGAGAAATCTGGGTGAAAGTTACACAGAATTCCTTGTAGCAGTTTGCAAATTTTCCTGAGAAATTATTTAAACTTGTAAATCAAAATTTTAAAAATAAATATAAAATTATTGGAAATGTGTTCAGAGCTTTTTGAATTATTGTCCATTTTTAACAAAGGGCATTAGGCTGCTATGATCTATTCCATGCTTCTGAAGTAGAAGTCTGTCCAAAGTAGAAGTCAGCCTGTCTTCCTTCTTTCTCTCCTCTCTTTTTCTTTCTATAATAGAAAGTAATGAGTGAATGCATTTAATTTTTAAAAGTTGTATAGTTGCAGTCATTCACAACAATGTTTTGTCTGTGTGAGGATTACTATTAGTGACTGAGTACATCTGTGGTGCTCTCTCTTCTACTTCTTTCACCTATATCAACAGAGCCGGAAAAAGATCTTAGTTTCTCTCACAAGAAAAATCGAGCTCTCTATTGCTCTTTCTGAGATGTGCAACAGTGCCCTGGATTCAGTGTTCTAATTAGCAAGAGAGGCTTGGGTCCTAGGTTAAATTAGATGAAAGCTTGCATGAGATAAAACCTGTTTCTGTTTCCTCTAACATTAGTTTCTCTTTCTGATTCTAGGCACCTTTGCAGTAAAGAAAGGAAAATTAGTGAAATTTAGAGATCATTAGCAACAACTTGCTTGATTTTAAGCAATTTAAACTTGATAAACTCAAGAAAGGGTGGTTTTACACAGTATACTTAATTTTACCATAGCTCATAGCAGTAAGAATTTGCAACAAAGATAGATTGCTTGTTTCTGTTTTGAATCATCACTTTCAGCTTTACCATCTTTGCATAGTTCAGAAGTGATTGCTTTCTAGGCAGTTTGCTATCCCTATATCTATTCTCTTATTATATATGGCATTCTTAGCTGATTATTTTAAAGCTACCTAGAGCATATCAGCATGGTTTTCTAAAGATATTTTAAGTTATTACTGACGTAGTTGGTTCATATAGGAAATGGGAAAATGGATTTAAAGAACATCATTGCATAGTTAGTTGTCTCTGTCAAAGTCTTCTCTCTTTCTATTTTATTTTCTTGGTCTATTATGGTTAATTCCAATGTGTCAATATTTTTTGATGGTTGTTAATGACTATTATCTCTAGGGTCAAATAAATGTGGGTTTGAATCTCAGCTTTCCCACCTACTTGATGTTCTAAGTTATGTTTAAGGAATGAATTATTTCTTCTATTGTAATAGCCAATGTGAAAATGTAGAAAAACTATTACATTATTTCTAGAATTGCTTTCAAACAAAAGCTAATATTTGCTGAAAGTTCACTGTATGTCAGATGTTTTGACAATAATTTTAATATAAAGTTTCTCAAATAATCTTTAAAATACCACTACTGTGAACTAAGCTCTATTTTCATTCCCATTTAGCAGAATAGATTCAGGATTTGAAATTGAGGTAATTTACTCCATGCCACATGTCTTGAAATTATTATGCAGTATGGCTCTGATTGCTTATCAGGGTCAATAATATAGTTCCAAATGTATTAATTTATTCATGCGTTCATTTATTCATTCAGAAAGAATATTATGTATTAGAAACTGCACCAGATGCCTTCTACAGACACATATGACTTGGTTTTCCAAGAGTATTAGCCCTAATGATGAACAATGAAATTTGCAGCAATAACATTGTGAATTTGTGTAAAAGAAAACATGTAAATGTAAACTATAAATGAATATTCTTTTAATTCTTTAAATTTTATATAATCCAGTGGTTAAAGCCCTTTTTTAAAAATCAGTTTCAATTATAAGCATTACATGATTCCTTAAAAAAAAGTCAAATCAAATAGTAAGTTTAGACCATGAATTTTTAAAACAAATAAATTTGTTGCAATCCTTTCTTCATGCCTCAAAGGCCACAAATTCAATTATAGAAATTAGATGATTATCAAAAAGAACATTAATAGCTTCTACCTTCACAAATGCGGAGGTCTAGATGACATTATTTGCAATTTCTGGAAGAAATTCTAATGCTGTGCATTTTCCTGATGATCAAAAAGTTATCATTTCACTCATGCTTATATCAGGGAGAATATATTACTGTAATATATCATCTATGTCATTTTGCTATTGAATAGGCCATGAATTTTATGCATTTTTTATAAAATGGAGATACTACTTGCACAAAGGCAAGATCAGCAAATTGTTCTGTTAAGGGATATAAGGGATACTGGCCCACAAGGAAAATGTATATGTCAAGGAACACACAAAATAAGAAACTTTAGTGAAAACGTTGGAGTGTGCTTAGTGAAGAAATGAGGGACACATTGCATTGAGAATCAATACTTACCTTGAAAAAAAAATTGGTTCTTTATTTTCTATCACGATCAGCTAATGAAAGAACAATACAAAATGTGTGAAAAAAAGAAAAAATGTTGACTACAGAAATAAATAAATCAAGGTAGAGATAAAGGCAAAGTAAAGACAGACCAAAACTAGAAAATGAGGGAAAAAAATCACAAAGAGAAATTGTACATATAGATTTAAAAAACAGAGATAGTCATGGAGAGAAAATTTTTAAAATCAGGGAAATAATGTGTTGTCGTGTATCTTCAATAAAGCTTATGCTATTCACTAATTACTCATAAAATTTTATTTATGTTTTTGGTATAATAACTTCATACTACTTTCCTTTATGAAACTAAATATTTCAGTAATCATTACAGTTCTTCAAATATCTTTATCTAAACATTTGTTAATATCATCTGAATATCTTAGCCACAGCGTCTGGTCTTTTATGCATTTATGTAACTATGCCACAATGACAAACTTAGTGATTACAGAATTGATGCTTTCTATAGTAGAATGACTACAAAATTAATCAGTTATATATCAAGTAAAAATAAAATGTCATGCTGGGTGCAATGGTACAGACATGTAATTCCAGAGAATCTGGAAGCTAAGGCAGGAGGAACACTTGAGGCCAGGAGTTCCAGACCCACCTGGGCAGCTTAGTAAGACCCAGTTTCTCAAAATTTAAAAAAATACATTTTTCAAAGTATTTAAAAAGTCTTAAATAACATAAAATTTTAGAAAACTGATATAATAGATAATTTATAACAACCAGAGTTTCCTTGGAAGAGATGGCATTGAAGTTACATTTGGTAGAAGGTTTCAGAAGGTATTAGGTAATCCAGCAGCCCAGTGCTAGACATAGTACTGGTAAATGCAAATTCCATCAAATAACATATGGTTATTCATATAGTTTGGCTGTGTCCCCACTCAAATCTCATCTTGAATTGTAGCTTCTATAATTCCCATATGTTATGAGAGAGACCCAGTGGGAGATAACTGAATCATGGCTGCAGTTTCCCCCATACTGTTCTCATGGTAGTGAACAAGTCTCATGAGATCTGATGATTTTATAATGGGAAGCCCTTTCACTTAGCTCTCATTCTTTCTCTTGCCTGCCACCATGTAAGACGTGCCTTTCACCTTCTACCATGATTTTGAGGCCTCCCCCACCATGTGGAACTGTG
The DNA here is from genome assembly GCA_963573385.1 of Cacajao melanocephalus. Lineage (NCBI taxonomy): Eukaryota > Metazoa > Chordata > Mammalia > Primates > Pitheciidae > Cacajao > Cacajao melanocephalus. Next base: position 35,188 of record CAUYLG010015025.1, on the reverse strand, counting down.
TCCATTAAACCTCTTTTTCTTTATAAATTACCCAGTTTCATATATGTTTTTATCAGCAGTGTGAAAACAGACTAATACAATTATACTACCTATTTCTTCAGAACAATGTTAACTATTCTCTAATATTCCTGAAAATTTTCATAGCAGCTTAGATATAAAGGGATGAGTATCAGTAATGCTTTTTTGACTGACATATATATTTCTGAGGTTTGTATTATTATCTGGGTTTTATAGACAAGTTCCAGATATAGCTGCAATTGTTACCATTAGTTTTACTACAGCTTTTTCTTTTTCTCAGTTCAGATATTTTTATTTTATAAGAATCCTTATATTATTCTCCTTATTATTGTCTTATTGTTCTCCTTATTTAATCCCCGTATTAATAACATCATCAAATTCCAAAAGTTTAATCTGAAGACAGAAGTTCTCAGAGGAGGAAGCAGAGAGGAAGTGTCAGGCAAATAGACTGCTAACCAGTCTTGTCTTAGAAATGGAGTGGGCGGGGAGGAGAGAATTTAAATGAGAATGAAAGAAGCCAGTGGAGAAGAAAAAATTAAATTAAGAAAGAAAAAATGTAAAAACGATTAATAAATATCCCAGAAGACAAAGGATGACAAGAGGTTGTTAGGCATCTATAGAAAATTAGACTTGAAAAGGAGAAGTAACACCCTGAAACAGATTGGAGAAGAAACATAAGTGAAGGAGGCGGAGAAGACCACACAACAATCTTATAAAGCAGTGTTTTTGCTACTATAAAAATGAAGTAATAGAAATGTAAAATTAATAAATACATATATAAAATACAAGCCAGGTTTTTTATTATTATATAATGCAACCGATATAAAATTACTCTGTGAAATACTCTCACTTCCATAATTCTTCATTGTGGATTGCTGATATATAGTGGATTCCAGAAATCTGTGGACCATACTTAGGGTAGGACTGGTTTATTTTTCAATCTGGTATTGATAAACAACTTAAAATAGAAAAGGATCTGGGTGTGCAAGTTGAAATCACTTAATCGCAGAAAATGAAAATAAATTTAACACAAACCATAAATTTAGGAGAAATGTCAGCTCTACAAATATCTAGTATTTCAAAGAGGGGCAAGACAGGTATTGAGGAAAGTCAAATTCAGAAATGACAACCTTTAATATGGCTTTTAAAAATGCTATACTGATCCAGTTTTAAGGCCCTGGGTAGGGGCTGGTCGGTTCTACTTTTTAGGCAGCTGATTGAGTTCACACCCTGAACCACCTCTCTTATCAGGTTTTCATCCTTCAGGCGTCTGTACATCTGTCCTAATCACCAGTGCCTGGCTGAAATTATTCAAATCTAAACGTGCTTACCCTATCTCACCCTTTCATTTCAGCAGAAACCACCATAAAAGCACATGCCCATAGTTCCCCTCTTTCCCTCATCCTTATGTCTGACTCAGGTTCCTCCACTAAGTGGTTCTGCCAAGCCTGCTTTTTTTCTCTCCAGGGAACTGTGCATATAACAAATCTGTAAAATTGTCTCCACTTTCTCTCTTTAGATCTGTGACTGGCCTTATTATACCTCACCTGAGTTAATATGGTTAAAACAACTGGCACAGTGAACAGGGTGGTTTGACCCCAGATAGAAAGACAGGCTACTAGACTGCCCATGGCTTCCCAATTAGGTTCACCCAATGAGGAGGCAGCCTAGGGAGACACTGCTGCTTGCTGGCATGCTGGCCCTGGGGCTCTGACCACTGCCGCTATATGCTGTTTGCTTTAGTTTTGCCATCACTTTCCATCCTAAATTGTGCAACTCTGTTCTGAGTCCTCACCACATTTCTACCACCTAACCACAATGTGTGACCTCACCTATTTGCTAGTACCTAAGTGTCTGAAGTGACAGCTTTATGAATTTCCCATTTTGCTTCTAACATGTAAGGGCTGGAGGTCAGATTGAAGGTAAATATTCTCTTAGGACCCATTGATCATAGCTTATCCCGCAGGTGAGGCAGCTGTCCATCTTATTTCAGACTATAAACTTCCACTACAGATCAATCCTACTTAATATTTTGGTTATAAAAGTAGATAATTAATTCAGGCTCTCCCTCCCATCCCCTCCAGGAAATTTAAATTATTACTACAAGGCCATTTTTTACAGACGGTATTGACAACCACACACACACACACAAACACACAAAGATAGAAAACACTACTCAGTAAAAGAAAAAATATATATTTGGGAATAATAACAACATCAACACCGTATCCTGTACTGATGAAACCAGATGCTTCCTTGATTATAATACATGCCAGAGAAAAACCAACATCAGACAGCAAAACCCTGCCAAGTACAGCTGCACACCATTGTGTTGACTGTTGATCTTGTTACTCTTGCTCAGGGTGCTTTCATTGATTTGCAATCCACAGGCATAAATCTTCCAAACAAACTGCTGTTTCAACCAAACATTGCAAATTCTGAGGCCCTTATGCCACCTGGTTTGGCTAAAGAAGAAGCCCTGTGATCCCAAGGCTTTGCCATCTTTTCCATCACCAATCAAATTAATTACTGAGGCAAACAATCCCTAGTAATTGGCCAAATTAGAAGGCCTGCCTACAAACCTAATGCTGGAGCTCCTACAGCTATAAAAATAAGACTCACATCAACTCAACTGAGTCTTCCTTGGAAATGATACCTCACTCCTACATCTTAGATAATGTCACCTGGCATAGGGCCTTGCCATTGGAGATGACAGTGCATCAGATGGCATTGCCCTAGTGCAAGACTTTGCCGTCGGAGATTATTTCAGCCCCTTTACCAGAGACAACTTCACCTGAACACTAAAATCTTCACCCCAGCAACAGCTGTGGGCTGCTTTTCCTAAGGTTCTGACAAACTGCACACAGGATATTTACTGCTTTTTCATCTCTTTGATGTTAGAGAGTCTATTCTCTTTTCTGAGCTTTCTAACCACTTACCCTATAATCCTGGTATATTCCTTGCTCTCTGTCAAAATGTATACCCCTATAATTCCATGCCTAAAGGGAATTCTGATAGAAGTTACTACATCTCTTCCATTCTAAAAATTTATGGAGATTATCACTTTTCAAGGAGGCCCCTGTCTCCTAGAGTAATACTTGGACCTCCTAAGTAGATGATTACCCACTACCTGGTCCCTTCCCCTCCTCCCCACTTTCAGATTTCAACCATGGCCTATTGCTTAGTGTCTTTAACCATGGCCATAAAAACCACCCCTTCCCCTTGGTAACAGAGTAATAATGCTAGTTTTTCCATATATCCCACCAAACCATCCATTAATACCTTCCAATAGCAACTGCAAGATACGCCATCTTGACCCAAGAAATATGCAAGATATTGATGTTTGAAATATATATGTATTTTTAAATATTATACACACACACACACAGACACACACACACAGAGAATCCCAGAAATTTAAGATCTGCTTTTATGGCAATTTCTACACTACTGAGAAGCTTAATTATGAGTCAGATTATAAAGACTCCTTATAATTCTACTTGTTATTTTTTTTTTCCTTTTTACTCTCAGAATAAAATGTTTGTTTGCTTTTAAGGGCAACTAATGTTTTATTAATGTTTTAATGTCTAAAAGTCTTCTTTACCAGTCAGGCCATTCAAATATCCGAAATAACTGAACTCAAAACTGATATAAAGACATAAAAACATCAATGATAATATCTTTTGTTTTTTAATGTTGTCTTGTTCAAGTTTTAAGGTCTTGGCTAGAGGCCAGTTAGTTGCCTTTCTTAAGAAGCAAGTAAATTCGTACACCCTACCACCTCCCTTATCAGGTTATCACACTCTTCGTCATCATATACCTGTTCTAATCATCCCAAGGCCAGGTATCAGACAACCAGGCACAATCCTTATGCCTCAGAGACCACTGAAATCTTTAAAATTAGCCAAGCCCAAACCTGCTCACCCTGCCTCAACGTTTTATTCCTACAGAAATCCCAATAAAAGTTCCTGCCCAGAATTTCCCTCCCTCCCTGTGCCTTGTGCCCAAGCCAGGTACTTCTCCTGAGTTATCCTGCCTGGCATGCTGTGTCCTCCCCAGTTACCTGGGAGCATAACAAATCTGTAAAATTATTTCTGTTACTCTCTCCAAATCTGATCTGGTTTCCCCATGCCCTATCCAAGTTAATATGATGAAAATGCAACTGATAAGACTTAATAGTAGGGAAATAAATTCAGAAGACATTAAGGTGATTGACAAGATCACCTTGTTTATTAATGATTTAGTCATTCAACCAACATTTATTATGTATTTTCTATCTTTAAGGCACTGTTGTAGATACTGAGTATACATTAGGAAACCTAATGGATCAAAATTCATGCTTTCATTGAAGGATACAGTCTAGATGAAAGAAAAAGGCAATATACACCAAAAATAAAAATAGGCAAATAAAGATAGAATAATAAAGATAACGTATTTGGAGGTTAAACTTTTAAATAACATGCCAGAGATAGTTTGAAAAGTACATGACATTCAAACAAATAATTAAAGGAGGCAAATGAGTTATATATATGAAAATCTAGAGGGAGAGGTGACATTTGAAAGAAGAATGAATGCAAAGGCTCTAATGGTAGAACAGGACTGAAAAGTGTAAGGAAAAGCAAGGTGGAAAATGCATCTGAGCAGTGTGAGTGAGGAAACAATCAGGCCCCCAGGCAGTTGTCATGATCTTGTCCTTTACTTGGGTGAGGTGGAAAGTTTTGATATTATAGGTGCTCCTGGTGACAGCAAGCATTGCTTTACCTTTTCTTATAGGGGTCTGAGTCTGATGGAATTATGAAAAACATACAACTGAGCACTTCCATGATTTTAATGAAATTGGTTTTTTCTCCTTATCTTTACCAGGCAATACTTCCGTCTGTTGCATTCTAGCTTCTTTCCCCCAAATCAACTGAAACTTACTTCCAATGTGATGAATTATTTACCAGTTTTCAAACAGATTTGAAAGTCTTCATTTCTTATTTGACTTCAAATGCCTAAATCACTTGGTACTGCCAAACAATGTAAGTTCCAGTTTGAAACTTCAGGTCCACTAATTATACACTCAGATCACCTTGCAAAATCAAATCAGGTTTTCAGTGCCTTGGTGCACTCTTCTCTAACATATGGATGATGAATAGTACCTAGCTGAGGATTGTTGGAAAGTTGTTTATCATATATAGGTAAAATATTAAGAATACACAGTAAGCACTAAGTATTTCAATAGTAAAGTACACAGTAAAATTTAATGGAATTGAGAGAGAGAGAAAGGAAGAGAAAGAAAGAGAAAGAAACACAGAGAGATAGGTGGCTACAGACTTTTAGTAATCTTGACTTGAAAGTAACTTTGGTCATATTCTATCTGTTACAATTCAGTAAATCCAGTCTACAATCAACAGGAAAGTATTACATAAAAGTGTGAATACTAGGAAAAAAGGCTCATTAGAGACCATCTTAGAGGCTTTTAATCATACCAGTTTATTTATTCCCTTAAAACATTATTAACCTCTTAACTGGTTAACAAGTACCTTTAAGTGATTCTTTAAGTATTCTTTAAGTGATTCTGAGATAAACAGATTCCAAGGGAAAAGTTGACATGCAGAAATAAATCAGTATTATTGATATCATTTTACTATAAGTAAAAAAGCCATTTTCTATCAGTAAAAACTGTTTCTTGCACAAGTATATAACAATTTATTTGTATTTTCAAGCAATCACTTCAATCCTAGAGGTTAAAGTTGATATTGTATAGGTCAAATTTGCCCTAAGTTAAATAAAATGATTTCACATGAAAATCCTAATCTTTTAACACAGAATGAAGAAAATTGCAAAGATTAATTCTGAATTTGATATATAGAGCATTACATAGTTAAATGTAGCCTTTGGGAGCATGATTTCAGTGTAATTAATCAGTGAATCAAAGCCCATTGTTTAATTTCAGTTTTCTTATTGGCTCAAGATACAGTTTTTACACACCATCTAGAAAAACTATTCCTGGCCCAAAGAAAGTTTCCTCTCTGTGTAAGATTCGTTCCTTGTCTTTGATGCCTTCTTTTGAAGCAAAGCTGTAAAACCTTGTATAATATTTTATACTTCATTTGCTCATAATAAACACAATATTTTTCATTTTTATTAACTGAAATATTTGAAGAAATTTATGGTTTTTATTAGTAAGCTATTGAGATCTACAGTATATGAAGAGAATAGAACATGAACAACTAATATAAATGGCTCAAAAAATTCTATAACCTAACTTCAAATGGCCTTGATTTGGATAGGATCTATTTGATGTTCTTATAACAGTGTATATCAAACAACTCTATATTCATACACTTCTAGCTTTCCGTGCATTTCTTTATCAGAAGTGAGTTCATCTAGTCCAAAAAGGAAAGAAAGAGGAGAACTCTCTAAAATAAAGACTGGTGGTACATATAAGCCCAGTAAGGCAGAATTTCCTTGCGTTTCTTGAGTGGGTAGGTAAAAAAGTTAAACTTTGGCCTGTAAGACAAAAATTAATTAGAAAGGGAGAAAAAGAAGAAAAAGGGAGAAAGAGAAAGAGAGACAGAAGAAAAGGAGGAAGAGAGGAAGAGAAGGTGAAGGGAAGGGGATAGAAGGATTGTTCCTGGGGTGAGTTTTTGTTGTTACTGTTTTTGTTTTTGTTTACAGATTTACAGAATATGAGTGCAGTTTTGTTCCAGGAATATATTATGCAGTAGTGAGGTCTTTGTCTTTAGTGTAACTATCTCCTGAATAATGAACATTGTACTCCACAGGTAATTTTCCAAGCCTCATCTCCCTGGCATCTTTTGGTGTTTTGAATGTATTTTTTTCACTCTGTATGTCCATGTATACCCATTGTTTAGCTCCTATTTGTAAGTGAGAGCATATAGCATTTGACTTCCTGTTTCTGTGTTATGGAGGATAATGGCCTCCATTTCCATCCGCATTGTTGCAAAAGAAGTTATTTCATTTCTTTTAATGGCTGAGTAGCATTCTTTGGTGCATATATACCTAAACATGGTATATATGTATGATGTATATGTACCTAAACATGATATATATATATGGCGTATATATACCTAAACATGATATGTGTGTGTGTATATATGTGTTGTACATATACCTAAACATGGTATATATATATGGTATATATATGATGTATATATGGGGTATGTTTGTATATATGGTACATATCTATGGTATATGTATATGTGGATAATATACACATATATGTTATGTGGCTATTGTGAATAGTGTTGCCCATAAACAGGAGTGCAGGTGTCTTTGATATAATGGTTTCTTTTCCTTCGGATAGATACTTGGTAGTGAGATTGGTGGATCAACTGAGAGTTTTTTGTTTTTGTTTTTGTTTCATTTTGAGATAGAGCTTTGCTCTGTCACCCAGGATGGAGTAGAGTGGCATGATCATGGCTCACTGCAGCCTCAAATTGCTGGGTCAGGTGATCCTCCTACCTCAGCTTCCCAAGCAGCTGGGACTACATGCATGGCCTTGTAGTTTAACTTGAAGTCAAGTAATGTGATGCCTCCAGCTCTGTTATTTTTGCTTAGAATTGCTTTAGCTATTTGGGCTGTTTTTGGTTCCAAATGAATTTCAGGATTGCTTTGTCCAATTCTGTGAAAAATGACACTGGTTATTTGATAGAAACTGCATTGAATCTGTAGATTGCTTTGGCCAGTATGGTCATTTTAACGATATTGGTTCTTCTGATCCATGAGCATGGGACGTTTATCCATTTGTTTGTGTCATCTATGATTTCTTTCATCAGTATTTTGAAGTTCTCCTTGTAGAGATTTTTCACCTCATTGATTAATGTAATCCTACATATTTTCTTGTAGCTGTTGTAAATGGGATGGAGTTTTGATTTTTCTTAGCTTAAACGCTGTTAGTATATAAAAATGGTACAGATTTTTGAACCTTGATTTTGTATCCTTTATTGAGGTCACTTACCAAATCTGGGAGTCTTTTTGAAGAATTTTTTTAGGACTTTCTAGGTATAAGATTGTATCATCAGTGAAAAAAGATAATTTGACTTCCTCTTTTCTAATTTGAACTAGTAATAAAAAAAGTCTCCCAACAATAAAAGCCCTGGGACTAGAAGAATTAACAGTTAAATTCTACAATACACACAAAGAAAAACTCGTACCAGTCCTACTGAAACTGTTCTAAATAATTGAGGAGAAGGAAATCCTCCCTAACCCATTCTATGAAACTAGTGCCATGCTGATATTAAAGCCAGGCGAGGATGTAACAAAATAAGAAAATTTTAGACCAATATCACTGATTAACAAAAATGGAAATATCCTCAACCAAACTAGTAACTGAATCCAAGAGCACATCAAAAAACTAATACACCACAATCAAGTAGGTTTTATTCTAGGGTGCAAGGATGGTTCAACATATGCAAATCAATAAATGTGATACACCACATAAACAGATCTAAAAACAAAAGCCATATTATCATGCCAATAGATGCAGAAATAAAAGCATTCAGTGAAATTCTGAAAAAAGACCCACAGCCAGCATCATACTGAACTGGGAAAAGTTGAAAGCATTTCCCCTGAGAACTGGAACAAGACAAGGATACCCACTTTCACCACTCCTAGTCAACAGAATACTGGGAATACTGGCTAGAGCAATCAGATAAAAAACAGAAATAAAAGGAATCGTAGGAGTAAGTTTTACTAAGGGTCTTTCAGCCAAATCCTATGTTTCTCTTAAAAATATATTATAATGTAATGCTAGATTTCCTGTCATATATTTAGATCAGCAATATTCTTTCACTAGGGCAGAAGTTATGCTTATTTTTATTCAGAAACTCTATGTCTGCCTCTAGGGCCAGAGTTATATTCTGCAGTAAACAGAAAATATGAATGCATAAACGTCAATGAAACATGATGTGTCATAATTTCTACTGACCATTATTAAGCAAACTGCATATATTTTAATATTCTTTTTCACACAACAGTCACATAAATTGATAATCTTATAATTTTTATCTATAACCTACCCTTTTTCTACAAGATTGATATATTTAATCTCTTACTAACGTTTCTGGGTAAAAAAAAAAAACTTTCTTCTTCATAAAAAATAACTCATTGGATATCCATTACACCATACTCATTTCTTTTTAATTATTTGACTTACAGAGAACATGTACATATGCTAGACATATTCAAATAGCTTTTCAAATATTTCTACCCCTCTTTGTGCCTCAGTTTCTTCCTTCATATAATAGAAATGATAATAGAACCTATCTCATTGTGTTAAGTAAAAGTTAAGAGGTAATAAATGTAATAAACATAGTTATTTGTTTACACATATTTTCATATTGCCCATGCATTTGTTCAATTTAATTTTTTAACTTGTGGAACAATTATAATATTGTTACATAGGTATTCACATACCTATTTGTGTATGACATTGGAGAGATGTATTATAGTTTAATTAACCAGCATCCTATTAACATTTAACTTATTGTGATTTTATTTTCTATTTATTCATTTGAGTTTTACATTCCACCTTATTTTGTATATTACAAAATGCATAACCCTGGTATAAGCTTTAAAATAATTATTCTGGTACAAAGGGTTTTTACATAGTTAACTTTTATAGCTTTCAAACAGTAAGTCTAAGTTCACAAGCAATGCAGACTCTTAGGAATTATGTGTGACGTATATCTCATAATTTGATCTTAGCAGTGCATACATTTTTAGTATTCTTATATAATAGAAGAAAAATTTAGTGTAATGTCTGAGGACTCAGGCAAGCACAATATTCAACTATGTATATTTTGTGGTCAGTAAGACAATACACATTCTGTGGTTGAAACTAGAGAAGATATATCTATGTTCAACATTTATAAAATTGATTTTTATATAACTCCTAATGTGTTCTTATTTGTCTTCTCCTTGATTCATTTCTAATCCTTTCACAGGCAGCTTCTTTTTTAGATATGCATTCAGTGGTAAGTTAGTGTGAAGCCGAAACCAGAAAATCAATAGAAGGGTGAAATACCTCTCATATTCTTTATTTGCTTTCTTATCTTGTTCTTACTAGGGAGGATGTCAGAGGTCCGTGTATAATGAAAAGAGAGAGTTATTATATTGCCTTCTTAATTTTTGCTTACCCTGCTCAAAGGATTTAAGTTTATGGTTGACTAATAAATCTTAAGACAATAATAAATTATTATGCTTTTCAATTTTTGCCAGGCCAACTCAGTTGATCAGAGTTTCTTGTGTTCTCAGAGAGGATAATTTTCTAATTGTATGGCATTTGCAATTAGAAATGGGGAAACAGGACAATAACTTGTACATTCCTCAATTAAGTTTTTAAAAAATATTTAGAAACAGACTTGATTCTGTATATATCAAGTGACATATAATGCATTATATTGAATATTTACTACATGTCAAACACTATTCTAGGTACTCAATACTTTTTTTTCTTTTAATTTGCTCTAAGACAGTTTGTATTCTAGTGAAGAGACACAGTAAGCAAATAAACAAAATGTAAATGAATGCTATATCACTTGGGCCCCCCAGAAAGCAGTCCCTGAGATTAGTTAGGAGTTCAGTGAGTTTGGAGGATAATACCTATGAAAGATAAAGGAGACAGGTAGCACAACTGGGCAGGGAAGCTTTCAGAAACAAAGCTTTCAGCTGATCTGATCTCTGTGATAAGATAATAGGGAGAAAGCAAGATTGAGATGGGAGAACTTCGCACTATGATGCAGACCTGACAAGGATTTTACCAACCAAATATGGATCTTTCGAGTGAAGATCATCAATTAGAGGGGTCCACACTTAGAGAGAAATGACTTAGTTGTATTATACCCGGACTTGTAGTTGTTGGCTGAGGTCTGCATAGGAAGAACTTGAATTTTGGCTAAAAAGCTGAGGCTGTTACTGAAGGTGGTACAGCTGATGACTGTCCATTAACTTCACTCCTGCAAGCTGAATCATGTTATTTAAGATCTGAGCAATGCATCTGCATGGCTGTAAAAAATGATAATCCTTTAAGAACAAACTTGTTTGAGGGATAGAGTATGATGAGTAGGGCAGAGGGTGGTGCCATTTTAGATAGGTGACATAAAACATGAACTCACTGATAGACTCTTTAAAGGGGTAACAGTTGATAAGGGACATTAGTAAGGTGAGGAAAAAAGCCATGTAGAAAATCTGGGAAGAGCATTCCATGCAGAGGAGTCGTAACTGCAAAAGCTTCAAGTAGTCGTTTTGGGTGAGGAATGGGAAAGAAACCAGTGGCCTGTAATTAAATGGTGTCCTGGCATTAAACTATATTGACATTAAAATACAAAGGAAAGTGTAAATTGTCAAGAACAGGCATAGAATTCATAACTATGAGAGCATGTGGTGGTTACAATAATGTCAGATTTAAATCACACTGTAAAATCTTTCTAATTAAAAGTGTTATATTGGTGCATGAATGGGTCGATTAAGCAATGGCAAAGAAAGACAATCAAAAATATTCACAAAAAGTTATAGAATATTTATGCAGTAAAACAAACTTTTAAAACAGTTAGAAAAGGCAAAACTTCTAATAAACATCATTGTGTCACCTGAACAGACATCATGAGAAAGCTACAATAGATATGTTCTCCCACTACCACACTGTGGGATAAATTTAGTTGTGTCAGAATTATACATTTTAAAATATTGAGACCATTCAGTCTTAAAGTATGACTAGATTATTATAAACTCAGACTGGATAAAATTATTCTAAATATAACTTATAATTCAAAAACAATAAAATAAAAGATTGAGCAATTTGCTTATATGAAATTCAGAGAGAGAAGAAGAAAATGCCTATGTAAATGGCAAACATATAAAACATGCACACACACATTTGTTTACAAATTCAGAAGTCAAATGATGACCTGGGGAAAAATTACAATATAACTCAAAGTCTTACAATGCCTAATATACAAGGAAATTCTGAAAATTAAAAAGCTAGGTGTAGTGGCTCATGCCTGTAATCCCAGCACTTTGGAAAACTGAGGCGGGCAGATCACGAGGTCAAGAGTTTGAGACCCTCCAGGCCAACATGGCGAAACCCCGTCTCTATCAAAAAATTAGCTGGACGTGGTGGTGCACACCTGTAGTTCCAGCTACTAGGGAGGCTGAGGCGGGAGGCTGAGGCAGGAGAATTGCTTGAACCCAGGAGTCAGAGGTTGCAGTGAGTTGAGATCACGCCACTGCACTCCAGCCTGGTGCCTGGTGACAGAATGAGACTCTGTCTCAAAAAAAAAAAAAAAAAAAAAATGAAAGAAAGAAAGAAAAAGAAAAAAAAACTGCCCAAAGGTCAGCAACTTTATAAATTCAAGGAGCATCAGCCCACAGAGATGAGAAAGAACCAGAGCAAGAGCCCTGACAACTCAAAAAGCCAGAGTGTCTTCTTTACTCCAAATGACTCAGCACATCTCCAACAAGCATTCTAAATGGGCTGATATGGCTGAAATGACAGAAATATAATTCAAAATATGGATAGAAATGAAGATTATTGAGATGCAGGAGTACATTGAAACCCAATCCAAGGAAGCTAACAGTCACAATAAAATGATTCAGAAGCTGACAGACACAATAGCCAGTATAGAAAATAATATAGCCAACCAGATAGAGCTGAAAAACACAGTGCAAGAGTTTCATAATGCAATAACAAGTATGAATAGCACAATAGACCAAATGGAGGAAAGAATCTCAGAACTTGAAGACTGGCTTTCTAAAATAAAACAGTCAGACAAGAATAGAGAAAAAAGAGTTAAAATGAATGAACAAAATCTCTTAGAAATATGAAATTACATAAAAAGGCCAAATCTATGAATCATTGGTGTCTCTACAATAGATGAGAAGAATGTGAGCAACTTGGCAAATATATTTCAAGATATCATCCATTAGAACTTCCCCAACCTAACTAGAGAGACCAATATTCAAACTCAGAAAATGTAGATAACTTTTGCAAGATACACAAGAAGACACATGAAAATAAGACTCTCAAAGGTAGAAATGAATGAAAAAAATGTTAAAGGCAGCCAAATAGAAAGGGCAGGTCACTTACAAAGGGAACCCCATCAGACTAACAGTAGATGTCTCAGCTGAAGTCCTACAAGCCAGAAAATATTAGGAGTTAATATTCAACATTATTAAAAGAAGAAGTTCCAACCCATAATTTAATATCTGGCCAAACTAAATTTCATAAGCAAAGGAGAAATAAGATCCTTTTTAAACAAACAAAGGCTGAGGGACTTTATTACCACCAGACCTGCCTTTCAAGAGCTACTAGAAGCAGCACTAAATATGAAAAGGAAAGACTGTTACCAGCCTCTACAAAAACACACTTAAGTATACAAACCATTGACACTATAAAGCAACCACATAAACAAGTTGGCATAATAATCAGGTAACATCATGATAACAGGATCAAAACCACACATATTGATACTAATTTTATATGTAAATAGGCTAAATACTCTTAATTAAAAGGCACAGAAGTGGCAAGCCAGATAAAGAACCAAGATCCATTGGTATGCTGTCTTCAAGATCCACCTCTCATGCAATGACACCCATAGGCTCAAAATAAAGGGATGAAGAAAAATCTACCAAGCACAAGGAAAACAGCAAAAGGAGGGGGTGTAATCCTAATGTCAGACAAAACAGACTTTACCAAAGATTAAAGAAAACAAAGAAGGCCATTACATAATGGCGAAGGGTTCAATTCAACAAGAAGACTAACCATCCAAAATATTTATTCACCCAGTACAGGAACACCCACATTCATAAGGCAAGTTCTTACAGACCTTCAAAGAGACTTAGGCTCCCACGCAATAATAGTAGGAGACTTCAGCACCCCACTGACAATATTAGACAAATAATGAAGGCAAAAAAAATTGACAATGATATTCAGGACCTGAACTCAAAGTGGATCAAATGGATCTGATAGATGTATACAGAACTCTGCATGCCCAAACAACAGAATATACATTCTTCTCATCATCACATGGCACATACTTTAAAACCAATCACATAATCATTGTTAAGCGGGAAATTTATAGCACTAAATGCTCACATTCAAAATCAGAAAGATCCAAATGTAATGACCTAACATCACAAATAAAGAACTACAGAACCAAGAGAAAACCAACCCCAAATCTAGCATAAGACATGAAATATTTGAAATCAGAGCTGAAGTGAAGGAGATTGAGACACAAAAAGCCTTTCAAAAGATCAACAAATCCAAGAGTTGTTTCTGTGAAGAAAGTAATAAAATAGACCACTAGCTAGACTAATAAAGAAGAAAAGACAGAAGATACAAGCATACACAATTAGAACTGACAAATGGGAAAGGGCACGTAATCACTGACCCCACAGAAATAAAAATAACAATAAGGGAATATTATTAACACAACTATGCACATAAACTAGAAAATCTAGAAGAAATGAATAAATTCCTTGACACATACACCTTCCCAAGATTGAGTAGGGAACAAATTTAATCTCCGAACAGACCAATAATAAACTCTAAAAATCACTAGTATTCTATACACCAACAACATCAAGCTTAGAGCCAAACCATGAAAATGACTCATTCACAAGTACCATGAAAAAAAAAATACCTAGGAATACAGCAAGTGAGGGAGGTAAAAAATCTCTACAAAGAGAACTGAAAAACACTGCTCAAAAAAATCAGAGGTGACACAAACAGATAGAAAAGCATTCTGTGCTCATGAATAGGAAGAATCAATATCATTATAATGGCCATACTGCTCAAAGCAATTTATAGATTAAATGCTATTCCTATTAAAGTATCATTCACAGTCTTCACAGAACTAGGAAAAACTATTTTAAAATTCATATGGAACAAAAAAAGAGTCTTAGTAGCCAAGGTGATCCAGGCAAAAAGAACAAAGTTAGAGGCATCATGCTACCCAACTCCATGCTATACTACAGGGCTACAGTAACCAAAACAGTATACACATTACTGATACAAAAACGGACACATAGACCAATGGAACAGAACAGAGAGCCTAGAAGTAAGGCTGTAACAGGTACAACTATCTGATTTCTGATAAAGCTGACATAAACAAGCAATGGAGCAAGGACTCCCTATTTAATAAGTAGTGCTGGAATAACTGGCTAGAGATATGTAGAAGAATTAAACTGAACCTCCTTCTTATATCATATACAAAAATAGGCTAAAGATGAGTTAAAGACTTAAATGTAAAACCCAAAACTATAAAAACCATGGAAGACAACCTAGGCAATACCATTCAGGACATAGGAATGGGCAAATATTTCATGACAAAGATGCCAAAAGCAATTGCATCAAAAGCAAAAATTGACTAATGGGATTTAATTAAAGAACTTTTGCACAGCAAAAGAAACTATCAAGAGAGTAAACAGGGAACCTACAGAATGAGAGAAAATCTTCGCAAACTATGCATCTAACAAAAATCTAATATCCAGCATCATAAGGAATTTAAACAGATTTTCAAGAAACAAACACACAACTCCATTAAAAAGTGAGCAAAGGACATGAACAGACACTTTTCAAAATAAGACATACATAGAGCCAAAAAGCATATGAAGAAAAGCTTGTCATCACTGATCATTTGAAAAATGCAAATCAAAACCACTATGAAATATGATTTCATACTAGTCAGAATGGCTATTTTTAAAAAGTTCTAAAATAGCAGATGTTGGTAAGCTTGCAGAGGAAAGGGAATACTTGTACACTGTTGAGAGGAATATAAATTAGGTTTAGTCACTGTGGAAAACAGTTTGGAGATTTCTCAAAGAACTTAAAAGAAAAATATTATTCAACCTAGCAATCCCACTGCTGGACATATATTCAAAAGAAAACAAATTGTTCTATCAAAATGACACATGCATGTGTATGTTCATTGCAGCACTATTCACAATAGCAAAGACATGGAATCAACCTAAATGACCATCAATGGTAGAGTGGATAAATAAATATGGCACTTGTACCCGATGGAATACTAAGCAGCTGTAAAAACTAACAAGATCATGTTCTTTGCAGGAACATGGATGGAGCTGGAGGCCATTACCTTTAGCAAACTAATGCAGAAACAAAACCAAATACCGCAAGTTCTCAATTATAACTGGGAGCTAAATTATGAGAACACATGGACGTATAGAGGGGAATAACAAACACGGGGGCCTATCAGAGGGTGGAGGGTTGGATGAGGGAGAGAAGCAGGAAAAATAATTAATAGGTACAAAGATTAATAGCTGTATGACAAAATAATCTGTACAACAAACCCCCATGACATGAGTTTACTTATATAATAAATCTGCATATGTACTCCTGAACCTAAAATAAAAGTTAAAAAATAAATAAAAAATAAAAATAATGACCAAATGCCATCTTAAAGCAGGTACAATATATAAGCATTCCATATGGAAAATGCTAATATGCATTATAAATATTTTCCTACTTCATTAATAATAAATAAAATAGAAATTTAAACACCATTGTGATGCCATTTCTCATCTATAAAAATAGCAAAAAAAAAACCTCATAAGTTTAACAACATATTCTGCGGGTAAAATTATGCTGAAATAGACACTTTTGCACATTGCTGGTGGGAATACAAAATAACAAAATTTGTGTGAAGGGGGCTATGACATTATCTTGAAAATTGCATATACATTTATCCCTTTACCTGACATTCCCACAAAATATATCCCATATACAACCTGTTAATAATTCAAAGTGAAATATGATCAAGGCTATTTATCATGATTTCATTTGTAAACATAAGACGTTAGAAAAAATTCCAACTTCCATCAGCAGTGGACTTGTTAAATATTCTCTGGTTAATATACATGGAGGAATATAAAATATAAAAACAAATGTGGCAGAATTTTTTAATACAAAATGCAATAATCTTCAGGATGTATTCTTAGGTAATAAAAAAGAATCAAGGTGGAAACATTCTTTCTAAGGTATCTCAATAATGTGAGACACAAGACCTTGTGGGCCTTTAACTAAGTAATCCAAGCTTCTATCTTTTATCATAAACCATCTGTTTATGTTTCTCAAGAGAAACATTTTTTTTTTGAATTGACTCCTTGTACTGTAAAGCAGACATCTTGAAAATGCAACATAATGCAACATTACATTGGATTTTCCTCCTTCATCACATTTTCTCTATTTCCATTTTCTAACTTTCTGTTTTCCCTATGAGTAACCAGCCCACACTTAAGGCCTTATCTCAGGCTCTGCTTTTCAGGGGACCCAAATAAAAACACCAAACAATAACAAAAATCCCGTAAGTTCTGGGACATTTCTTCATGGTACCTACTAAGTATAAGTGTTCAGTAAATAGTTTGTTCATTACGGATGCTTCTAAATCTTTGCAACTCTGCAATAGTCCTCACTGGGACCAAAACATATGATTTGGTAAGATCAAAAGTATCAGTACTATAGATTTTGGGGTGAAACAAGACAGTATTATTATTTGACTTTCAAATTTTGTTTTACCTTCACAGAAGATTATTAAATGTTGTAATAGTAAAACTCCTAATGTACTAGCAGATATTATTTGCGTTTTGAAAATGTAAATAATTATTAGCTGAAGATTTTGAATGACATATGAAGAGATACATCTGGATGTAATTTAAACCAGTATTTTTCAGCTTACTATTTGATTTAGTGTGTATTTTTTTTTTCAATGTTGGTTTATAACTTCATTTTGGCCTTCGGTAATTTATACAGTAAACTCAGACACAAGGAATTAGGCAATAATGCAAAATATATACAATATGCATATAATGTAGGAAATTAGCTACCTCAATTTACGGTTGAAAATCCATGATCTAGAACATATGTCATGCCCACAATCATGTTGTTGGTATCTGAATAAAGACTTGGTTTATGTCTTTCAAACTAATCCCAAAACTCTTTTCATTATAATTAAATTTCCAAAAATATTAACTACATAATAATTTGCATATAATATTGCTTGTTTACTGCAAAAAAAATATGAGCAGAGTTTAGTATAAGATGGCTGCATTTGAAGAATTTTTTTTAATAATGATTGTTTTTCTCCTGATTAATAAACTTTGTTCTCATTTACCTCATTTCTTCTTAATCACCTTAACTATGAAAATACTTCTTTTATTAAAAAAAGTTTTTGAAAACCTTTAATCACATTTTCTGTGTTAGCAGGAATTAACTTTTTATTTCTTTTCTTAGAAATTAATCAAATTTTTAGTCTGGACTGTTGATAGATTTCATTTCTTATAATGAGATGTACCCAGGGTTTCAATATTGTTACCATCAAACAGGGTTATTATTTATTCATCATTTTCATTATGAGTAATCTTCATGCTCAATATTTTAGTCATCTGAATAAATATCAAAATTATACTGTACAATGTCCTGAAAATGAGGTTAGTCTATGTACAAGTCAAGTGAAACGATTTTCTCTCATCTCAACTGAATTTGTGAAATAATAAATAATGTAAGAGAGAAAAGATTGGCTGCTCAATATCAATTCTGCTATCTAAAATATATCAATAAGTTGATAATATAGAGAAACTATAATAAGGCAAGTCATTGCAGAAGTGGGGGAAAAATACTACAGTAAGTTGCAAGCTAGAATTTCATTATATATAATATTACCATATCATATTTGGTCAAAAGATCATGATCCAAGTAAAACTTTCTAAAATAAGTCATGGATCTCCAGGAAGCATTGTTACAAATAAACTTATCAAGTAAGATTTGAGGAGTCTTTAAAGATTCAGTAAAAACCTTCTTTAATTTTCGTGTCTGAGTATTACCTCAAATTGTAATTTTATGACATGATATTTTTATTACAGTGACTCTCAAATAAAAAAATAAAATACATCATAACATTCTCAGTGAAAAACTGCTTTTATTATCTGATATTATCAAAATAACTTTAGAGGAAAAAAATCAGTATTTTTTCTCAGGGCAAAATATAATTTATTTAAGTTTTAAATTTGTATCTATGACGATGGCTCTTGTCAAGTTTAATTGTAAAAAAAGATAAAAATGTCTCAACAGAATATCAAAATTATCTACATTTAGTAGAGTTAAAACTTTCAGTGCCAAAGTCAAAGGCAGAATAAATTCAGTTTATGTCAAAATTCTTATGTTTGTTCTGGCAAGGGCATAGATGCTTTTGTTTTGTTTTAAAATTGTGTCTATGAATTTGAAACTTAGTTCACCTATTTATTGCAAATGAAACTGGCTGCATAATTTGTAGGACACAGTGCAAAATGACCATGCACTGCCACTTGTTGAAATATTGTTAAGAATTTCAAGATAACAAGAGCAAAGCAGTAACTATTTGTGGAGCCCTTTTCAGCATGAAGCCCCATGTGACTGCACAAGTTGCACAGTTATGAATCAGTCCTAATTATGGAATTTGGGTACATTATTTAGCTTTTATAGAGTTACCTTAGTATTGTATGTTTAAGACAGTTGTTAAGATGAAGGTATTGAGATCCTTTTATGTTCTTCTGCCTGCTTTTATTCCAGCTGCACTGGCAGCTGATTACATGATGCCCACTCAGACTGAGGGTGGGTCTGGCTCTTTCAGTTCACTAACTCAGATGTTAATCTCCTTTGGCAACACCCTCACGGACACACCCAGGGAACAATAGTTTGCATCCTCCAGTCCAATCAAATTGACACTCAATATTAACCCACCGTCTTAATTCAAAAATATCATAAGTCAAAAATATATTTTATGCCTCAATCAACCCATTTTAACGTAAAAAAAACTGTAAGTTTGATAATCATAAGACCAGATATTCCTTGATGTATGATGGGGTTAGTTGCCAAGCACACATTCATCACAAAGTCAAAATATTGTGGTGGAACCATCATAAGTCAAGAATTGTTTGTATGGTAAGAAGTAGGATTGTTGAATGCTATGGCAGATTTATTTTTACTTTTCCAAGGAAACATTATACTATGTCTTATAGGGACTGAACCAGTTTCCATTTTCACAAACATTGTACAAGTGTTCTAATTAATCCAAATTCTCACCACACTTGTCTTTTTACATATTTCTATGCATCTATTGGCCAATCGTGTAACATCTTAGTCTGTTGGAGTCCTTTGCCCATTATTTAATTTTGGCATTTGTGGAGTTCTTTTTATTTGTTTTTGGTATCTTTTTTGCATATTTGGTATCTTTTGTATATTTGCAATATTAATCCCTCACCAGATATATGGTTTGCAAATATTTTCTCCTATTCTGTAGCTGTCTTTCTCCATCACTTGTTTCCCTTTCCAAACAGAACCTTTTGTAGTATGATAGAGTCCGACTTCATTTATCTTGCTTTTGTTGCTTATGATTTTGGTGTCATATCTAAGAAAATAATGTCAAACCCGATGCCATGATGTTTTCTCACTGTTTTCTTCTAGCAGTTTTGCAGTTCTCCATCTTACATTTAAACCTTTAATCCCCTTTGTGTTGCTTTCTGTGTATAGCGTAAGTTAAGGTCCAGCTTTATTTGTGTGTTTGTGATTATCCAGTTATCACAGTACCATTTGCTGAAAATACTATTTTCCATTGCTCATTTTTGGCACTTTCATTGAAAATCAGTTGACTGTTCATGTGCGGGTTTGTTTCTGGGCACTCTGTTCTGTTCCACTGGTCTATGTGTATGTTTTAGGCAAGTACCATACTATTTCAATCACAATAGTTTTATAAAATAATTTGAAATCAAGAAGTATTATGCTTCTAGCTTTGCTCTTCTCAATATTGCTTTGACTGTTTAAGGTCTTTGGTGGTTTCATATGAATATTATAATTGATTTTTCTACTACTGTAACAAAAAAGCCATTGGAATTTTGATAGTGATTGCATTAATCTGTAGATTTCTTTGAGTAGAATTGACATTTTAGCAATATTATTTCAATCTATTAATATGAAATGTCTTTTTGTTCCTTCTTTAATTTATTTCATGAATAGTTTGCAGATTTCAGTATATAAATGTTTCTCCTCTTTGGTTAAGATTATTTCTAATAGCCATGCACAATTTAATTCTACTCGAGCTATTTGAGTCATTTTTCACCTAATTGTAAAAGACACCTTTTTTAGAATAAAAATAAAATTTATTGTAATGTTTATGATTTTCCTCTTGAATAATATAAATATAATCATTCTAAAAATACTTACATTTGTTATTAAAATTTTAAATGAGATATAACACACACATCGTCTTCAGTGTACAATTCAATAAATTTGATACATTTGCACATCCGTGTAAGCTGAATCAAACCACAATAGAAACTGCAAAGCAACTTAGGAAGTTGTTAAAACACTTTTCTCCTAAATTAATTGTCTTAGTCTCAAATTTGTATTTTGAACATGTTCCAAACAACTCAAGAACCATTCATAATTTAACTTATTTACACTACATCCACCTTATTTACTACTGTTGTCATATATTTTGCTTCAACATAACTATAAACATTGCAATATTGTATCATTATTTCCTCTTTCAAAAGTTGTCTTTTATGTTTACCAAACCATTTTCCTTTCTAGTACTTTCTTTTTACTTTTCTCTCTTACCATCTAGAGTTGTTTTCCTTCAGCTTGTTAAGCTTCCTTTATTATTTACTGCAGCGCCTCTGATAAGACAAATTACCTTGCACTCTTTTACTCTGATAATTCACTTTTTATTGCTCTCATTTGAGAAGGAAAATGAACTAATTATAGCAATAAACATTTAGAAATGGAGAAATTCACAAAATTAAAATGTAATGTAGAATTTAATCTTTTAAACCTTTTTTATGCAAATAATAAAAATGATTAATTGGCTTGATTAATTATATTTTGTTGTCTACTCTTCTTCCTATAAGGATTATCCTTTATAAAATATGCTCGAGGAATGTGAAAAAAATGTGTATTTTCTATTATAATCATTACATTATATTTTCAAAAGTATAAATAACTCACCCTATTTTTCTAAAGAGAATTACAGTAAGGTTAATTATGAATAATAAGAGTTTTATTTAAGATACACCGTATGCCAAAAAAAGATAAAGGTATATTTGCCTCTGTTATGGACAGAATGAATGTTTCTTTACCCACAATATTCATATTTTGTTTGTCACCAATATGGTGGTAATTAGGGCTGAAAGCTTTGGGAAATAATTAGGTTTAGATGAAGTCATAAGGGTGGGGCCTCCATGATGACACTACTGTCCTTATAAGAGAAAAAAAGTCCATAGGTCTCTAGTTGTCTCCAGTCTGAAAACATAGTAAAAAGTGGCCATCTGCAAGCCAGGAAGAGGGCTCTTCCCAGGAAGTGAACCTGTTGGCACCTTGATCTTGGAACTCAGCCTCCAGAACTATGAGAAATAAATGCCTTTGGTTTAAGCCAACTAGTCTATAGTATTTTGTTATAGTAGCCTAAGCTGACTAAAAAGGATTTTGGATAGAAGAGTAGGTTCTACTTTAATAAGTATCTAAACATGCAGAAGTCACTTTGAAATTGACTTTGGGTAGAGATTGGAGACATTTTGAGGTGCATACTGGAATATGAACATTAATGTTGGTTCTGATGAAGGCTCATAAATAAAAGAAGAGAGCTGTAGATAAATGGTCTGTCTTCTTAGATAATAGATAAATAATTATACACAGAATGTTAATAGGAACTTGGACAGTACAGTCAGATCTGTGGAGGTCTCAGATAGAAATGAGGAAAATGTAATTGGATAATAGAAAAAGGTAATCCTTGTTATAAAGTCCCAACGAACTTGCTGAATTGTGTTCTAGTGTTTTGTGGAAGGTAGAACTAATGAGTGGTAAAATTCGATATTTAGCTAAGGGGTTTCCTATGAAAGTGTTGAAGAAGTGGCTTCATTCTACCTGATGGCTTAGAGTAAAATGCAAGGGATGAATTGAACAAGGAAATGTTAAGAAAAAAGAGACAAGAAGTTAAAGATTTGAAAAATTTTCAGCCTATCCATATTACAAAAAATAAAAAAGCTTGTTCTAAGAGAACTCTAAGGATGTAAGATTAGTATGGGTGTTTACCACAGATCTACTCAGCCATTCCACAGAAATGCCAGTTTAAACTGAAGAGGCTAGAGACAGGACCAAATGAAGGAAGGTTGTTGGACTTCTTCGATCCTACAGGGCTGAGTTCTGGAGCCATTTGACTGTGAATGTGTGTTATTCTTAAAGTCAAGGGAGGCTGGGTGTGGTGGCTCATGCCTGTAATCCAGCATTTTGGGAAGCTGAGGCAGGTGCATCATGAGGTCAGGAGTTTCAGTCCAGCCTGGCAAATATGGTGAAACCCCGTCTCTACTAAAAATACAAAAATTAGCTGGGCATGGTGGCACAAGCTTGTAATCCCAGCTACTGAGGAGGATGAGGCAGGAGAATTGCTTGCACCTGGGAGCCGAGATCATGCCACTGCACTCCAGCCTCTGCGACAAAGCAAGATTCTGTCTCATAAAACAAACAAACAAACAAACAAACAAAAACAAAGACATTCAGAGATTATCATGGATCTCAATTTGAAAAGCCAGGAAAGGGGTGGGATCACCTCAGTTTCAACAGTTCAGGTGGCACCTATGTGGAACCTTGGGTGCAGGGCCTTGGAAAAGTGATCTACTCTCAGCAGACCTTAAGAGGAGGAAATGCTACCCTAATGAATCCAGAAGGCAAGTGCACCTCTCCAGAAAGTCCAGAAGAAAGGGTGTACAACCAAAGGGGATTATTCTTAAGCCGTTTAGATCTAATAGTATTTGTCTAGGTACGTTTGGGATTTGATTGGAACCCATCATCTCTTTTTTTCTTTCCATTGTTTTTTTCCTTCTAGAATGCGAATGTCAATCCTATGCCTGTCTCACCAGTGTATTTTTGGAAACATATGACTTATTTGGTTTCACAGGCTCACAGCTGTAAAGAAAGTTTGTCTCAGGATTAAGCATATCTTGATAGCACCCATATATGATTTAGATGATATTTTAATGAAACTTTGCAATTTAGACGTTAGATTTGAAGCTGAATCTAGTTAAGACTTTTGTAACTGTTTGGATGAAATGAATATATTTTGCATGTAAGCAGGACATGGAGGTGGGGAAGGATGGCAGTGGCTAATGCTGTGGACTGAATGTGTCTCAACGAGCACTCATATGTTGAAGCCCTGACCCTCAACGAGATAGTGTTTAGCAATAAAGTCCATAGGGGATAATTTAATTTAGATGAAGTCATGAGGGTGGAGCTCCTTGATTGAACTAGTGTCCTTATGAGACCTCTCTTTCTCTCTCTCTCATTCTCTTCACTTATGATGAAGGTTTCCATCTGCAACCCATGAAGAAGTCCCTCACCAGGAACTAAATTGCTGGTGTTTTGATCACAGACATTACAGCTTTCAGAGTAAGTTGTTTAAGCCATTTTTCTGCCACTCGGTTTATGGTATTTTGTTATAGTAGACAAAGATGATTAAGAAAACCTCCTATGGTTATAAGACATATGGTAATTAGCAGGATTTAGTCAATCTAAAATGTATATGTACTTCAAAACACAATATTTTACATGATAAATATACATATAATTTAATCGATACATTTAAAAAATAAAAAGCATGATTCAGACTAGAATAAGAACAGAAATTCAAAGAGATTTAATACGGGGAGAACAATAAAACATCACCACAAAATATGTTGAAAAGAAATTTTGCAAGAGTTAAAATGCGTTTCTGGCAAAATCAACTCAGAAAAATTGTCATAAATATATACTTTTATTTACAATTCCACAAACATATGAATAAGCAAATAAACTTGAATATATAGATGAGCTATACAAATTACTTAAAAACAAATGATTAATTCTTACATAAAAACAGAAAAAGTATGATAAAGCTATTTAATATATTAAATCTAATATGTATATATATATATCTTCTTACAAAAAAAAAACCCTTCAGGTCCACATATATTTGGCTGGTGAATTATTATAAATTATTATAAAGACTTGATAAAGAAATATCAATTTCAGTCAAACTCTGACACAGAATAATAAAGAAAACCATCAACCAAATCATTTTAGGAGTATAGTAAAACCTTGATAATAAAATTGGCAAGAATCTTATAAGAAAGGAAAATAATATTCTGATTTATTTTCTTAAAAAACATTTTAAACTTAAGGCATATAAATATATTCTATCTGTCTATCCATCTGTCTATTTATCTAATAGAATCCAACAATACCATGTAGCATAATTTTAAAAAATAAGTACATATATTAATCACATTAAGACAATAAAAGTACATCATCATCACAAGTAAAGCTAAAAAGCATTTGAATAAATTCAGTATGGATTCATTTTTTTAATGAATTTTTTAAAAAATCTAGCAAACCATAAAGTAAAATAGAAGCAATAAAATAATATAAAAGCAATATCATTAATCTATAGGTTATCTAAAAGAAGCAATTACCATCAATTTATTTAATGATGAAAATATGAAAACATTCCATTATGATTGAGAAACACAAAAAAATGCCTTTGATCTCTATTTCTATTCAAAAATATCTTTAAGCTACTGTAAACCAGATTGGTATTCAAAAATTAATTGTATTTTTTATACCAGCAACAAACCAGCCAATTGAAATTTTTAAAAAATCACATTAACAAAAGTTGTTAATAATATCATCTCAAATAGATGAAAATATAAAACCTTTGATATAAAATATCCACATATCATGAAGAGATATTTAAGCTGATATACATAAACAAAAAGAAAAATCATGTTATGGGTTGGTAGAACAAAACTGTATGAATAAAAATGTATGCCAAACAAAATTTTTTATTCCAACAAAAATTCTTGGCTGGTTCTCTTGTGGAAATTGACAAATTGGCTAGAAAGTTTTTGTGGAAATGCCAAGGCTAAAAATGCCAATGGCAATTTTGATGAACAGCAACAAAGCTAGAGTACTTGTACTATCAGATACTAAGATCTACTATAAAGCAAGATTAATTATAGAGTATGCTATTGGTGCAAGAATTGACAAATAGACCAGTCAAACAGAAACTTCAAGAACTGATTTTCATACTGGTGCTACTGCTGTGTTGTGAAGAAAGAAAGGACCCTCTGTGAATTCTGAATAGGCTACTAAGATATCTATGGAAAAAAATATCAGAAATTGACCCCTATTTCTCACAATACACAATGACAAGTTCCAGATAGCCTATAAATGTAAATACCTGAAACATTATCTTAAAAAGTAAAAAAGCCATAGAATATATTCTCAATATAAAGAACAGAAGGCATTAGACATATAGAAAAATATGATAATAGGATTACATGAGAATCAAGAACATCTTTTTAAGAAATGACAACAAATTAAGGAGTAATTAAAATAAGCATACAATTAGATGTAAAAATTAAAGAATATCTATATATTTACAGTGAAACATTTATGATATATCACTAAGATTCAATTCTCTATAATCTTATCTAAAGATTCAATGCAATTTCCATCATTGTCAAGCTTTTGGTGAAACATTTAAGATTTATTAAATAGGATAACAATGGTCTTTAAAATATCACAGTATGACACCATGGAAGAAAAATCTGTTATGGTAGCTAACACTGTCAGATAATTTGATTATCTCTTAATTATAAGAAAGCATAACATTTGCATAGAAATTCAAACAGTATTGAATAGAAACCAGAAGCCATAAACAGACCAAAGATGATCTGTTCAAACTCTGGTGTGAAAGATAAACATCAATCAGTAGTATTTGAACTTTTAATCAACTTTATAGAAAAGCACTGTCAGGCATTTTAGAAGGATTTCTTTAATAAAACTGCAAAAGGTCAAACCTTAAAGGAAAATGTAGATAAAAAAGAAAATGTTAAGAATTTTCATGTATCCAAAGATAGAAGATACTAAACAAAAGTAAGTAAAAATGAAATCAATGACCTAAGAGAAAATATTTTCTGAAAAATTATTAATATGCAGAATATATTGAAAATACTTACCTGTAAAGGAAAATAGACAAATATGTATATTATTGAATGTGAGCCTCACAGGGCAAGGCATTTTTTTCCCAATACCTAAAACTATATCTTACATATAGAGTTCATTCAATAAATATTTTGTTCAACAGAATAATTATAAAATCAACTAAAAATCAGGGAAAGCAAATTGAATCCAAACTGAAACACCCTCTTTATAACAAGAAGTCTATCAATAATTTAAAAAGACTGAAAATACCAGGTGTTTGAAAGGTAGGAAAGAAACAGAAATCATATTCACAGATAGGAGAATAAATACAAAAATAAGTGTACTGTGAGAACAATTAATTATTATATAGTACATTTGATTATATATATTACATGTGTAACGTAGAAATTCATTCATATTTATATATCTATATCAATATATAGCTATATTCCATAATTGTTTATTTAAAATTTGTACTTTTAACAAATCTTCTATTGCATAAATATACTATCAATTTATTTTGGTGCCATTGATGGATACTTAGGGTTTTACAGATTTTTGAACATTTAAAAAATATTTTTTTTGAAAATTAATAATGTGACTTGCAAAATAAGTTTTAGTAAGGATTAAATGTGTACATAAAGGCTATATTGTTATATTAAGTATTTAATGCTGACTATTATCACAGAAATGGTTGTTGACAAACTGAGCTTTCTGGAACACACAGCAAAATTGTGATTATGCCTTAATCTGGGTGGGGGAATCAAAAATAAGTCACTTTGCTTACATGAAATAATATAAATTTCTTAAGATAATATTCACATTACTTTGTAATTTGGTGCTATACCATCTTCAAAATAACATTTCCCACTCTACACCACCCAAGATATATAATTTTTAAGTAACATGAAATTATTTACCTTTTCCTTTGCAAAGCATGAATTTTCACACCTCTGTGCTTTTGCTGAAACTATTATCATTGTCTAACATAGTCTTTCTAAACTACTGAGAACTTAAAACCTGGTCTCTCTTTTTCTGTAGTATAACATTTTTCTATACTTATAATTTAAAACCAATTTAATAATGCCTTATAATTCAATTATGTGTTTTTGTTTTCATTACTTGAGTTTACATAGTTCAAGGTTTCCAACACATCTTGTAAATTTAGTATAGACTGCAATGTCTGTAATAGGACCTGTATAAAAGGCAACCAAAATATTATTTTAAAATTGAGTTATAGTGTGCTACAATGAATGCGGAAGTTTATTTTCTATTGCTGAATATTTACTATTTATCAAGTTAATAAAATGGCCATATTTTATTCCTGAAACTGGAACAAACAAGCAATATAAGTTCCACCAGTGAACATTATTTCAGTAAATTCGTGAAGAACTGAAATGCATAATTTTTTTTAAATATTGACTTAAAATTATTATAACATGTTACCATTTCACAAATATATTAGGTAAATAACATATATTTGTTGTCCTAAGTTAAATATAGCAAAGATGTGGATATATATTTTCAAACAGTCTTTAACATTTAAAGGCTAGTCAAGTATTTTTTCAGAAGACATTGATTAAATGGTAATGCTGGAAGCTAACTAAATGGAGTCCAGTTGTAAATATAATTAAG
The DNA here is from genome assembly GCA_963573385.1 of Cacajao melanocephalus. Lineage (NCBI taxonomy): Eukaryota > Metazoa > Chordata > Mammalia > Primates > Pitheciidae > Cacajao > Cacajao melanocephalus. Next base: position 6,525 of record CAUYLG010015025.1, on the reverse strand, counting down.
GATATATGTCTAAGAATTTTTGTTCATTCAGAACAAAAGGTATTGCCTGTTTTCACCATCTGATCAGTCAACTGTTTTCTTTTTCATCCTCCTGCAACCCCATTTTGTCTCCTCTCTTTTAATTACCGGCAATATTCTAAAGCAAATTTGCTAATTTTACCTTTCCCTGTATATCTGAAGTCATGGAATGACTCTTTGAACAGTATTTTCTATATTAAGGAATTACAAAGTCCATCTTCAGTGAAGGGTAATAATTAGCTGCTTAGGGTAACTATTTTTATAATTTTATTTTGTGTTACTAATCTCTTTAAAACAACTCTTAATTATTCATAAAACTATTTTCATATCCAGTAGAATCTGAAGACAACAGAGGTTTTGATCACTGTTCTACATTTGACTCCGAACTTTTAAAATTATTTTTTTTTAAGGTTTTCAGAAACTGTTGTTACACTGAAAGTTCTTTGCTTTAGGAAATTAAATAAGTGTTTGAAATTTTAAGTGGTACTTTTACTACCAAAGTGTCAGGAAAGAAAATAGCATGGCATAGGAATGGGAGAACTCTGTTTATCCCTGTCTCCATAAAGCACTTTCTGAAAAATTAACATCAGAAACAAAATGTAAGCTCTGAAAATTCTAATTTAGTATCTGGCCACTTGGGGTACCAGAATGTTTCAAATAGCTATAGCAGGAATAAGATTTGATTGAATATCAGAGCTATTTAACTATAATGGCTGTCTTTGGCCTTTTGGAAACTAGGTTGTTTTAAAGATACATATTGATAAAAATTTTATTGTAGTTTATGAACCATTCTTGTTATTTTGCATAAGAATAAAAAGCACATAAATTATGTCCTCAAGGAACATAATGGAATCCAACATATGAATTAGAAAATAAATAGCATTTTATGCCACATTCAAAATTTCTGTCTAGATAATATGTACTGCAATTGAAGTCCATCAATCATAAGACTCTTCAAGCTAGAAAATTCAAACAAATTACTTAAACAAAAAATATATGATATGATTTTGTCCATTTTGCTTTGAATTTCCATACTGACTATGTAACTTGGATGTGGAGGGTGGTCTAAATTTTTCTTTAGTTACTGATTAGATTAGCCTAAGTATTATTGAAAGGTTAAAAAATAACAGCTGGGATAATATTTTTTAGGAGTTATATTGTCAGTTGTTCATATGATATTATTGTAATCAAAACCATAGATTCCATACTTTCTAACAAAAATTCATTTATTCTTAGATTAACATTAGCTTTTGTTAACATAGCTAATATTAAATGATATTAATATTGAATTAAATGACTATTAATATTGATTGATGAATTTGACAGAAACATGCAACATTTGTCCTTTGCTTTATTTTGTATTGTATTTAAAATTACATGTCCTCCCTTGTATGTGAGAGCTATAAACAAACAAAACAAAACAGGGAACTCATGAAGATAGTAGAAGGATGGTTAACAAGGGCTACGAAGGGTACTGGGATAAAGAGGGAATGTTTAATGTGTACAAAAATCAGTTAGAGCATAGGAGTAAGAGTGTTTAGTAGGACAATTGGAAAACTATAGCTAACAACAATTTATTTTATATTTCAACATAACTAAAAGAATAGCATTCGAATTTTTCTAACTCAGGAAAATGATAAATGCATGAGGTGATGGATATCCCAGTTATCCTGATTTGATTGTTACACATTATATGCTTGTATCAAAATATACATACACTTAAAAATATGTTCAACTATTCTGTGGCCTTAACAATTGAAAAAAAAAGAAGTTGGAATCACTTTTATATGTTACATGTATATATATATAAATTTTAACACAGACAAAATTAGATGGTTTATTTTACAGTATCATTTTGTAGTCTAATGCTGCCAGAGAGTTAATTAATGTTCCAGGCAATTATAGTGAACTAATTCTTTAGATGCTGTCAAATTTTTTTACTATGGATAGAGGCCCAGTTGTATGATAATTATATTATTAACAGTATAAATAGGCCATATAAAATGTAATAGATAAATTTTAAAATCCAAATGTCTCTGGTATAATCAGTTAGCTGGACAATATTTAAAGCTAATCTGGTTCAATTTAATGCTTTCAAATATGTTAACCTGAATATATTCTTTAAACAAAAGTATTTAAGAGTATTGTTTTTTAAAGTTTTGAAATTTAAATTATTTTTCCAAAGGCTAGCATATATGCATATTTTAGTTGAAACCTGAATGAATTAAGATAAAAACATCTGGCATTATTTCAGACAGAATTAAGAAAAAAATACCAAAACCTAGAAATAGAGATATAGTTAAACAGATTGATGTTTTTAGAAAATACAATAGATGTATAAGCAATTCTTTATAATATCCAATTGTGACTTAATAAAATGATTAGTATGTTATCATAGCTTACAAATTGTGTGTTGTCATACCTGTAACAACATACCTTTTAGATTTTTTTTTCTAAATCTTATTTAAATGTAGAATGCTTTGGTGAATAATATCATACATTAATCTTTGCAGATAAACCTGATTTTTTTTTAGAATGAACCTAGTGTATGGATACATGGTTTAATTTTAATGTTTCCAATCTACATTGCCAAACTGTATGATGCTCATTGGAGAATATTTAAATATCTAGGTGTTTCTAATTATATTGGTAGTGATCATATATAATCATTACTGACATGTGTATGTGTATAGTTGTTTCTACAAATACATATATAAACACACATATATGTACCTGCATCAGTATCTTTATCTATATTTAAAAAATAATAAATATAAAATCTTTGTAAAGTAATGACAATACTACACAGTGCTGACAAGGGGGTAAAAATATGATGGATACAAATATTTTAGAAAACATTGTAATAACTACTTTAAATTAAAGATGAAAAAACCTATGATGCTGAAATCTCACTCATTTGTATGTATGTATCTTCTACAAGAAATATATGTATAACAAGTTGACAAAAACAAAGCATCAGTCAATAACATTGAGAGTAATAAATTGGAAATTATGTAAATATTTTTCAAAAGGAGAAAAATAAAGAAAAGGCATGAGCATGTACTATAACTGTATACAGTAGTACAAATAGCAATACAGATAAGTCACAAACTTAATTTATATATGTATACATATATTTTATTACACTTTAGGTTCTGGGGTACATGTGTAGAACATGCTGGATTGTTGCATAGGTATACACATGGCAATGTGGTTTGCTGCCTCCATCCCCCTGTCACCTATATCTGGCATTTCTTTCCATGTTATCACTTCCCAACATCCCTACCCCCCACTGTCCCTCCCCTATTCCCCCCAAAAACACCACAGTGTGTGATGCTCCACTTTCTGTGTCCATGTGTTCTCATTGTTCAACACTGCCTATGAGTGAGAACATGTGGTGTTTGATTTTCTGTTCTTGTGTCAGTTTGCTGAAAATGATGGTTTCCAGATTCATCCATGTCCCTACAAATGCATCATTTTGTATGGCTGCATAGTATTCCATAGTGTATATGTGCCACATTTTCCTTGTCCTGTCTATCATTGATGGACATTTGGGTTAGTTCCAGGTCTTTGCTACTGTAAACAGTAATGCAATGAATATACGTATACATGTGTCTTACAATGATTTATAATCCTTTGGATATAGACCCAGTAATGGGATTGCTGGGTCAAATGGAATTTCTATTTCTAGGTCCTTGAGGAATCGCCACACTGTCTTCCACAATGGTTGAACTAATTTACACTCCCACCAACAGTGTAAAAGTGTTCCTGTTTCTCCACATCCTCTCCAGTGTCTGTTGTCTCCAGACTTTTTAATGTTCACCATTCTAACTGGCGTGAGCTGGTTATCTCAATGTGGTTTTGATTTGCGTTTCTCTATTCATCAGTGATGATGAACATTTTCTCATATATTTGTTGGGCTCACATATGTCTTCTTTTGAAAAGTGTCTGTTCATATCCTTCACCCACTTTTGAATGGGTTTGTTTGTTTTTTTCTTGTAAATCTGTTTTAGTTCTTTGTAGATTCTGGATATTAGCCCTTTGTCAGATGGGTAGATTGCAAAGAATTTTTCCCCTTCTTTTGGTTGCCGGTTCACTCTAATGATTGTTTCTTTGCTATGCAGAAGCTCTGAAGTTTAATTAGATCCCATTTGTCTATTTTGGCTTTTGTTGCCAATGCTTCTGGTGTTTTAGTCATGAAGTCCTTGCCTATGCCTATGTCCTGAATGGTTTTGCCTAGCTTTTCTTCTAGGGTTTTTATGGTGTTCGGTCTTATGTTTAAGTCTTTAATCCATCTGGAGTGAATTTTAGTGTAAGGTGTCAGGAAGGGGTCCAGTTTCTGCTTTCTGCACATGGCTGGCCAGTTTCCCCAACACCATTTATTAAACAGGGAATCCTTTCCCGATTGCTTGTTTTTCTCAGGTTTGTCAAAGATCAGATGGTTGTAGATGTGTGGTGTTGCCTCTGAGGCCTCTGTTCTGTTCCATTGGTCTATATCTCTGTTTTGGTACCAGTACAATGCTGTTTTGATTACTGTAGCCTTGTATAGTTTGAAGTCAGGTAGCGTGATGCCTCCAGCTTTGTTCTTTTTGCTTAGAATTGTCTTGGCTTTGTGGGCTCTCTTTTGGTTCCATATCAAGTTTAAGGTGGTTTTTTCCAGTTCTGTGAATTAGGGTCATAGGTGGCTTAATGGAGATAGTGTTTAATCTATAAATTACTTTGGGCAGTATGGCCATTTTCACAATATTGATTCTTCTTAACCATAAGCATGGAATGTTTTTCCATCTGTTTGTGTCCTCTCTTATTTCCTTGGGCAGTGGTTTGTAGTTCTCCTTGAAGAGGTCCTTTGTATCTTTGTTAGTTGTATTCCTAGGTATTTTATTCTCTTTGTAGCAATTGTCAATGGGAGTTCGTTCTTGATTTGGCTCTAAGTCTGTTATTGGTGTATAAGAATGCTTGTGATTTCTGCACATTGATTTTGTATCTTGAGACTTTGCTGAAGTTTCTTATCAGTTTCAGGAGATTTTGGGCTGAGATGGTAGGGTCTTCTAAATACGCAATCATGTCATCTGCAAATAGAGAGAATTTCCTCCTTTCCTAATTGAATACCCTTTATTTCTTTTTCTTGCCTGATTGCTCTCGCTAGAAATTCCAATACTATATTGAATAGGAGTGGTGAGAAAGAGCATCCTTGTCTAGTGCCAGATTTCACAGGGAATGCTTCCAGTTTTTGCCCATTCAGAATGATATTAGCTGTTGGTTTGTCGTAAATAGCTTTTATTATTTTGAGACACGTTCCATCAATACCTAGTTTATAGAGAGTTTTTAGCATAAAGGGCTGTTGAATTTTGTCAAAGGCTTTCTCTGCCTCTATTGAGATAATCATGTGGTTTTTGTCTTTGGTTCTGTTTATGTGGTGAATTATGTTTATAGACTTGCGTATGTTGAACCAGCCTTGCATCCCCTGGATGAAGCCTACTTGATCATGGTGGATAAGCTTTTTGATGTGCTGTTGCAATCAGTTTGCCAGTATTTCATTGAAGATTTTTGCATCTATGTTCATCATGGATATTGGCCTGAAATTTTCTTTTCTTGTTGAGTCTCTGCCGGGTTTTGGTATCAGGATGATGTTGGTCTCATAGAATGATTTGGGAAGGATTCCCTCTTTTTGGATTGTTTGGAATAGTTTCACAAGGAATGATACCAGCTCCTCTTTATATGTCTGGTAGAATTTGGCTGTGAACGCATCTGGACCTGGGTTTTTTTGGTTGGTAGGCTATTAATTGCTGCCTCAACTTCAGCCCTTGTTATTGATTTATTCAGGGTTTCGACTTCTTCCTGTTTTAGGCTTGGGAGGAGGCAAGTTTCCAGGAATTTATCCATTTCTTCCAGGTTTACTGGTTTATATGCACAGAGTTGTTTGTAGTAATCTCTGATGATGGTTTGTATTTCTGTGGAATCTGTGGTTACATCCCCTTTATCAATTTTTATTGCATCTATTTGATTCTTCTCTCTTTTTTATTAATCTGGATAATGGTCTGTCTATTTTGTTGATCTTTCAAAAAAACAGCTCCTGGGTATATTAATTTTCTGAAGGGTTTTTTGTGTCTCTGTCTCGTTCAGTTCTGCTCTGATCTTAGTTATTTCTTGTTTTCTGTTAGCTTTTGAGTTTTTTTTAATCTTGCTCCTCTGTCTCTTTCAATTTTAGGTGATTGATGTCACCTAAATTTGAAAGGGTGTCGATGATAGGGTGTCGGTTTTAGAGCTTTCTCTTGCTTTTCATGTGTGCATTTATTGCCATAAATTTTCCTCTAGACACTGCTTTAAATGTGTCCCAAAGGTTCTGGTATGTTGTGTCTTCATTCTCATTGGTTTCAAAGAACATCTTTATTTCATTGTTTATCCAGTCTACATTCAAGATCCAGTTGTTCAGTTTCCATGAAGTTGTGTGGTTCTGAGTTAGTTTCTTAATCCTGAGTTCTAATTTGATTGCACTGTGGTCTGAGA
>CAUYLG010015024.1:0-36279 GCA_963573385.1 Cacajao melanocephalus | reverse complement strand
AATCTTATAAAACCAAACAAAACATTTAAACCAGCTGAAATCAATAATATCTTCCTCCGGCATAATTTTTTTTTTTTTTTTTTTTTTGAGTTTCTGGATCCAGCTATACCTGAATTCTTAACTTTGGGTGGTCTTCTTTTTCATGAAAAAAAAAATCCCTTTTTTATTTGTTAGAGTTGAGTTTCTGTTACTTGTAACTAACAGAAGCCTGATCACAAAGCTTTAAGGAAAAGGTAGACATTACTGTTTAGTTAATATTCAATGTTTCCTTAATTTCTTAAGTTTTCCTCTCCTATCAGTGATAAACTCCAGGCCCTGTTTGTTCCTATAACTTTCTAAAATTATTCCCAGAGCCCTTCAAATTTCAGTCATTCTGTCACTAGTTATCAATATCTTATAATAAGGATATACACATATATTTTAAGTCAAGACATCTTTTTTGGTCATCTTTAAAACTAAATTTTGTTCTTATCTGTAAAGAATAACTTAGATCAGTGTTTCACTTGGGATTGAGTTATAAACTAGAATCATCTACTCAGTTTTTTAAAGAATTGTAATTGTCTAGACCCTAATCTCAATGAGCTGTCTGTAATGCTCAAAGGTTGAGGCTCAAATATGTATTTTTAATAGCTTTGTAAGTGTTTCATATGAAGTCTTGTGGTTTAGAAATCATCTGTTTTAGACAGGTATCTTCTTTAAAGAAGAAAAATGGATTAAGCTGATCATCAGAATCTTTAAAAACATAGATTGTTGACACAGATTAATGGAAATTTTGGTTCCTTGGGTCTTTAAAAGTTTTATGGCTCCCCAGGTGATTCTGATGACCATTCAGGTGTGAGAACTACTGGATTAAATGATGGGCCAAGTCACCCTCAGTGAATCGATGTTCACAGCCATTCTGCAGACTCTCAGCAAAGAACCTTTAAAAAGGTAAACTTGGGATAGGAATTAATGAAATTTAGAAGGCTTGGTACTGACCAGAATTTTTATTTGCACAGTGACATGTACAGAGCATGGACACATCGCTCTGAAAGGATGGGTCAGATGATACCATTTGCTTTCTAAGACTGGGTTTCATTCTGTCACCCAGGCTGGAGTACAGTGGCACAATCACAGCTTACTGTAGCCTCAAACTCTTTGGCTCAAGGGATCCTCTTGCCTCAGCCTCCTGAGTAGCTGAGACTACAGGCACATGTCACCATGCTTGGGTATTTTTTTAAAAAAAGTTTTGTAGCAATGGAGTCTCACCATGTTGCCCAGGCTGGTCTCAAACTTTTGGGCTCAAGCAATCCTCCAGTCTCAGCCTCACAAACTGTTAGGATTACAGGTGTGAGACACTATGCTTGGCATGATCATGTTGTTTTAAAGGAAACAGAGCGAAAGGTTGTAAGGATTCACAGCTATTTAATTTCATCATTCTGGTCTTTTTTTCTGTGAGCATTCTTGTATGTGTGAAACTGTCATTTAACATCTCTATAAGGTTTGTCCTAAATATAAAATACTATTTGCATGAGGAATTGTTCTATCATTGAAAACTTCAGTGAGCGACTCTGGATCAAACAGGGGTAAAAGAGAAAAAGAGAAGAGAGGATTAATTTCATGTGATGCTCTGAGCTTCTGAAATTAGCCATAATGAAGAGGTGGAGCAGAGGACCCTGGCTAATCCACTTCTCAGGTTTAGACAAGGGTTCTGCTTTGAAAGTAAACCAAGATACACAATATATTATACAATAAAGGGATAGAGGGGCTGCCAGTTAGTATTTTCAGGTTAACACCAGTGGAAAAAAGTCAGCTGTTGATTTCTTCATTAGCTTTTTCCTTTTGCACTAACTATTAATAGTTTTTTTTCTGCCTCACTCTCTTAAGCTGAAGACACTCGAAATGCTGCACAGGATAACAAACTCCTTCTTTCCCTGCAAGGAGATGATGCATTTTAGCTCTGTAGCCACTAGGAGTCCAAGCACAGTAAGGACTCCCACCATCTTCCCAATCACTATTTCAATCAACTTAGAAGAGCTCCTGCATAAGCTACAAGCACTTTCATTTTACTCCAGACCTGGTTTAGCCTCTAATAGCTCAATTAAGGTCACAGCAAAGCCATTAGAAATCAATAATCATAGAGAATGGTAGTCTGAACTTTTGCAGTTCTTTTTACCATGCAGCCAATTTATCATTCTTTACCTTTATCACAGTATTTTAAGACATAGATCAAAGCTTCAGCCATGATGTGTTCTGACATGACAATACTTATTATAGCTGAGAAGAGACCCTACATGCATACACTAATAGAAGGACACTGAAAACCTCTCTCCAGAACCCATCAAGCCAAATTTGATCCCACTAATCCTCCACAGCAGTGTGGTTTCACCAAAATCAGAGCTGAAGTAGTGAGATAATAGGATGAAAGCAAATAAGATGATCAGAAATTGGCCAAATAAATGATATTGCTAATGCAATGGGGATAGTAGCTTTGACACAGTACTTCAATATATTTTCTTCTTCCTTGCAATTCCGCACTTACTGAATTGATGAAACTATTACTACAGGAGCGGGTAGGTACCATTCCGGAAGAAAGAAGTTGGAGCTCAGCTTTGAGGCTCAAGCTAATTATTTTTAACGTTCAGAGTGAGGTAACAGTTGTGAAAGCCTGACTTTGTTGAAAATAAGAGGCTTTCTAAATTCCTAGTTCCCTTGGACAGTAAAAGCAAAGTTTGGAGATATGGACATGCTTTTCTACATGCCTTAACATAGAAAGTAAGAGGATATGATGCAGGAAAAATTATTGACATGAAAGAGATGTAGAGAGTTCTGTGGACTGGAAAAAGGAAAGAGGATGTGAGGGTCAAGTGGTCGGATGTGTCTCAGCTCATCCCTCTCAGGGCAGAAACCTCACACCAGAAAGGTCAGGGAGAATAACAGAACAGGAGAAGTTTTCCTTTGTCCACAGAACACCTTGGCATTATTTAAGTACCCATATTCAACCAGCACCAGGACACATGAGAGAAGCCTAGGAAAATGTCCATACCAGCAGATTTAAAGGAAGCCTCATAGCATCCTCCCCACTTCAATCAAGTATGGAGTAAGCAGTCACAGTTCTTAGTGCAAAAAGTTGATAAATATAAAGTGAGCCCCTATTCAGCAATTCAAGTTTTATGTATATGCCCAGAAGAACTGAAAGTAAAGACTCAAGCAGATAACTGTGCACCCATATTCACAGCAGCAATATTCACAAGAGCCAAAATATGAAAATAACCTGGCTCCACTGGCAGATGAACAAATAAAATATGATAAATACATATAATATAATAATATTCTGTCATAAAAAGGAATGAAATTGATACATACTATACAGATGAGTTTGAGTTTCGAAGACATTATGCTAAGTAAAATGAACCGACACAAAAGGAAAGATATTATATGATTTTACTTATAGAAGGTATCTGGAGAAGTAGAATAGAGGTTACCAAGAGCTGAGAGGAAGGGAAAATGGGGAGTTATTGCTTAACATTTACAATGTTAAGTTTCTGTTTAGGATGATGATAAAATTCTGGAAATGAACAGTGGTGATAGTTACATAACATTTGACTGTATTTAATGACATTGAATTGTACACAAAAAAATCGTAAATTTTATGTTACATATATTTACCACAATACTTTTTTTTTTTAAGAGGACCCCCTAGTGGCCTGACAAAAGAACCAGCAGGTGACACAGTATCTAAAGACGGGCTTCATCAGTATCTCAGAAGGCTTTCCAAAACACCAGTCCCAAACAGCCATGACTCAGGATGCCCCATGTTCAGGCAGGCTGAGTAACATTTCCATAAAGGCCTGCAGGGACTCCAAAGCAAGCACCAGAAACAGAGAGACATCAAATGTCTCCACACCAAGCTGTACCAATGCTGAAAGGACACACAAGCTTCCTCCTGCACCTTGACACCATCTTGCGGTGGAGAAGTAGTAGAGTAGACTCTATGGGAAGACCCTATGTTACAAGAGTCTTGACAGAGAGATTAACTCTGAATTAACTACCTCCAGTGACTAAGTTTACAGGGATTGTAATGATGGTAAAAATCAACGTGTAATCCACCACCATGAGAATAAAGGGTCAAGGAATAGAGTAAGATCAGTTGTATAAATTTTTTATTTAATTTATTTTTTAATGCAAGCTTCTGTCTCCTACAAACCTGGTGTGTGACTATAAAGTCTTTTGGCCCACAGTCTGAAATGGCAATAGAGCATATATTGCAATTTTTTTTTCCTTCATAATTTCCCATGCATGTATTCCTTTAAAGATTTTTCACAATGGCCAGGTGCAGTGGCTCACGTCTGTAATCCCAGCACTTTGGGAGGCCAAGGTGGGCAAATCACACGAGGTAGGAAGTTTGAGACCAGCCTGACCAACATGGAGAAATCCCATCTCTACGAAAAATACAAAATTAGCTGGGTGTGGTGGTACATGCCTATAATCCCAGCTACTTGGGAGGCTGAGGCAGGTGAATTGCTTTAATCCGGGAGGCAGAGTTTGCAGTGAACCGAGATTGCGCCGTTGCACTCCAGCCTGGGCAACAAGTGCAAAACTCTGTCTCAAAAAAAAAAATAAAAACGTTTTTCACAATGTTAACCAAAACAGAACAGGTGAATTTGTCTCTCTTTCCAAATTGCTGCCCCCAAATTCCATCCACTCTATTTTTTATTAGTGATCTATGAGGTTTTCTATCTCTTTGACTTTCATTGTATTCACCTCGAGCTGCCTGTATGTGGAGACATACTTTTTGCCTTACATTCTTTCTATAGACGTTTTTGCCTTACATTCTTTTTATAAACTTTGAATAGAAATATGGAAAGACTGAACTTTGAGTATTTCTCTCATCCATGAATTTAAAAAATAATAAAAAAAAAAGTACTCCACCAACTGTGTTATGCCTTTGAGGTGACATCAGTGAAATGAGAAGCCATTAAAAAAAAAGGTTCTATTGCTTTAGTCTTTGCAGGACATCAATTAAAGAGTGACACTTGCCTTCTGACATTATTTTTTTAATCCCAAGAGGTAGAACTTAAATTGACAACCTATGGCAAGCTTAATTCTCTCCTGAAGAAAACTTAGTGATCTAGAAAATTAAAACACAGCAAGACTAGGTGAAAAATGTTTAAATAATACATTTACGGTTGGATGGCAAGGTCTTCAGACTGTGATTTCTTGCTGTTTCAGAGTTTTTGGGAATTCTTTTCCTCTATTCCTAAATGAAATTAATTTATTTCTCAAGTCTGCTGATTGTGTCTGTCTCAGGACCCTCCAGGGTCAGATGTATGCTCTGCACTGCCTTCAATATGCTGACAAAGCTTTTAAATAAAACAGTAGTAAATCTTCCATCTTTGATCTGCTGTCCAGCATTTTTAGATCACATTTGCTTTGCTGAGGTTGAACATGAGTAACTACTTTACATGTTTATTATCAGTAAACTAAAATCACCAAGTCTTACTGTAAGGTCAATTAGACAAAAATATGCCTAAAAAATGAACATTTGGGCTGTAATCCCAGCACTTTGGAAGGCCGATGTGGGCGGATCACAAGGTTAGGGGATCGAGACCATCCTGGCCAACATGGTGAAACCCTGTGTCTACCAAATACGCAACAAATTAACTGGGTGTAGTGGCACACACCCGTAGTCTCAGCTACTCAGGAAGCTGAGACAAAAGAATCACTTGAACCCGGGAGGCAGATTGTACCTCTGCTCCTGCACTCCAGCCTGGGCGACACAGCAAGACTCCGTCTCAAAAAAAAAAAAAAATTTTTTTTTTTTTTGAGACGGAGTCTTGCTGTGTTGCCGGGCGCCAGGCTGGAGTGCAGTGGCATGATCTCAGTTCACTGCAACCTCCGCCTCTTGGGTTCAAGCAATTCTCCTGCCTCAGCCTCCCCGAGTAGCTGGGACCACAGGCACGCGCCACCACGCCCAGCTAATTTTTGTATTTTTTAGTAGAGACGGGGTTTCACCATGGTCTCGATCTCTTGACCTTGTGATCCTCCCACCTCAGCCTCCCAAAGTGCTAGGATTACAGGTGTGAGCCACTGCGCCTGGCAAAAAAAAAAAAAAAAAAAAAAAAAAAAAAAAAAAAAAATTATTGATAGGATTTTATCCATTCCATTTCCAACAATAAACTTAACAAACTTTCTACTTAGGTTCTCAACGGGTATTTCCCTGTCCATCTTTACAGTGTAGTCAAACAGTAATGTCTATTTTTGTATTTACTAAGGTGATGTATTGGAAAACTATGACTCAACAGAAGAGTTCAAGAGTTCTACCAAGATCCAAGGTGGATCTTCTACCACCTGTGTATGTTCCTGCCCACCTGTAAGCCTCTGCCAATGTGAAATCTCTTTGCAGAGCCTCTCCCTAGCAGCCGTGACCAAACTGGGCTCTCTCCTACCCCTGTACACATTATACTTTACACCTTTGCACCTGGATGCCTTTGAGTGTTCATCTTGCTAGTATTCTTTCTGTTTACAATGAAGGACATGTCAATGCTTTATTTACAAGTACTCACAACTGGAAGATGTGAGTTATTCAAAGATTAATCTATCAACTCATTAAATTTTCAATTTTTCATTTTAAAAATCATAAAATTTGGGAACAGTGATAAAGATGGGGAAGGGGAAGGAAGCTTGAGAAATCATTCTCAAGTAAACCTAAAATACAGTTGCACAAAATAGGCAAGAAAGTTTCAAGAAAGAGAGAAAAAAAAAGTGGCCCTATATAAAATCAACATGGTAAAGCATCTAAACCTACAATAATTGAAACAGTGTTAACAGGGGCAAAAAAAAAAATTAATGATGCCTATCAAAAAGGGTAGATATAATTGTACGGAATCATTTAGTATATCATAGAGACAGTATTTTAAATTCATGGTGAGAATATGAATTATTTAACCAACTGATAGGGTTTGGCTCTGTATCCCCACCCAAATCTCATGTTGAATTGTAACCCCCACGAGTAGAAGGAGGGGCCTGGTGGAAGGTGACTGAATCATCGGGGTGAACTTTCCCCTTGCTGTTCTTGTGATAGAGTTCTCATGAGATCTGATTGTTTGAAAGCGTGTAGCACTTCCCTCTTCTCTCTATTGTCACCATGTAAAGATGTGTTTGCTTCCTCTTTGCCTTCTGCCATGATTGTAAGTTTCCTGAGGCCTCCCAAGCCATGCCTCCTAAACAGCCTGTGGAAATATGAGTCAATTAAACCCTTTTTCTTTATAAACTACCCAGTCTCAGGTAGTTCTTCATAGCAATGTGAGAACGAACTAACACACCAGCAATGCTGGAAACAATTAGCTAGATAAAGCTTCCCACTTCATAACTAGATTAAAGGAAAATTCTTAATGAATTAAATATTTAAATGTAAACATTAAGCATAAAAATACCATAAGATAGAAAACTATAACTTACGTAATTTGGGGGTGAGAAAAGTATTCTAAGTATAACAAAAAAAATTCATACTATGAAGCAGAAATCATAAATTTAAGTAAATACAGGGGCCAAACAGGTATGATATAAGAGCAATTATCAGACTAAATAATTCTGGGGTTTTTTTTTTTCCAGCAGAATCATAGTAAGCTTTTGGTACTAAAGTTGACACTCAGCCTCCACATTGAAGTAAGTACCTGGTAGGTATCTGCTCCATCTACATGGAAATTGTATGTAGAAACAAAGCCTGAGCATTATCAGATCTTTCGTATTTTGGAAGAAAAGCCCATTTTAACTGTTTGCTTAAATTGTAAAAGAATAACACTGTGTGGTGCAAGGGAAAACATCTGATTCAACTCAATTTTCCATGAAGGAAAATACAGACTTGACAATATAAAGATTATTCTCCTGTACCACAAAACATCATAAACATGTTTATGTAGGTAAATACTTTAAAATCTATATCCATTAAGCACCACAATCAGCTCCAAAGAGGCAGTCAGGTTGTTTCCAGACATAAAGCAATCACAGATCAAAAATAGTGCATTTGTGTAACAGAATGTCCTGTAACTCAAAGATTAATGCACAAACAAAAAATACAAATGTGGCTTTAAATACTATAGTAATCAGGGCTTTACTGCTGTCTGTGCATCTAATTACAATATTTGTCATCTTAATATTTGCATTAGGCTTCCGGTACATATTGGTTTACAGTTATGAAATGTTTCCAGAAGAAAAAAATCTGGATATGTGACCACAAAATCTGATGCACTATTTAGTAATGCTAAAAAGATGCCAATATAAAATTCATAACAGGTTTTCTTTTGGAAATAACACTAGTTTCTATTTATCATGTAGATTTAAGCTCTTATTGTATCATCATTAATGTACAGTGACAATTAATAAAAAATTACTGAGAATCTAAAAATTCTCCAAAGTATAATTAAAAGTGAGAAATGTTCTGAGCCCCATTTATATTCTGACCATCATAAATAAGATACTGACTGCAGGTTCAAGAATAATTACATTAACTAACCAAATTCTTTTGAAGATCCAAAATTCACACTAAATAAATGCCATGTTCTAAAACAGAACATGGCTTCATCATCCTTCACTTAGACTGAACACACATAGAGCAGGGGTGCGTAGAAAAGGCATTGGAAAGTAAAGTTTGGGCACTTATATAGCAAAATTGAAGCACACAGATCCCCAAATGTTTACTTTAGAAATCTATGTGTCTCGACTGGAAGCAGTGGCTCATGCCTGTAATCTCATAACTTTGAGAGTCCAAGGATGGAAGATTGCTTGAGTCCAGGAGTTTGAGACCAGCCTGGGCAATATAGCGAGACCCATCTCTACAAAAAAATACAACATTAGGTCGGTATGGTGGTATGTGCTTCTAGTCCCAGGTACCAGGAGGCTAAGGTGGAGGATCATTTAAGCCCAGAAAGTCAAGACTACAGTGAGTTGTGATCATGACACTGCCCTTAACCTGGGTGATGGAATAAGATCCGATCTCGAAAAGAAAAATCTACATATCTTAAAGTAACTGGATAATTACCAGATCACTTTGCTTGTTACTGTGCTCAATCACCACAACCACAAACATTTTAATCCTGAAGAAGATCCTGAACTGAGCATGGGAGAATGTGGGATATCCTCATCATCAATGAAGACAAATAAAATGAGGTAACTCAAGTTTATGATACGAGCTTGATTTGACAAGGTCACATAGAGGCACAGTATGGCTTTTACAGAAGATCTGACAGGCTGCACAAGGCAAATTCAGTCAATATTCCATGTGAGGAACACAAAAGCATTGCTTTGCACAATCTGAACAACTCCACTTTCTCTATACAGGTAGGACTGGCATAAGTATCTGTGCAGCAGCTTAAGAAGGTTGTAGCTAATTTGAAAGAAGCATCATTGCCTCACTGCTTTACACATTTCCGAAACTAGAAAGGATGGACTAGTAATCTACAACAGAGGTGAACCGGAACTGAAGTTTCTCAACTTTTAATGCAATGTTTCCTCCCCGCTGCAGGGCATAATTATAAAAACATGCTGCAACAAATGGAATAAAAATATAGTCTATGGGGAAAAGCTAAAGTAATTGAATTTATATAATCAGCAGGAAACATTTTTCAATTTTTGACAAGCAGCTTTCCCCTGGATTTGCTGATATCAGAACAATAAAAAATGGGTCATATTTCTTTCCCTAAATCTTAATATGATAAATTATTTTTGCATCATTTATATTATAAATCAATTTAAAATGTGTGGACCAATTTAACAAACAAAAGACTAATTTGTCTTATGTTAGATAAATCATTAGGTGGTAAATAGTATTCTTAAAATACAACATGAGGCTACACATAAAAATATGTATTACTCATTACTCAAATATGAATGGGAGGATATTCTTTTCAAATACTGACATTGAAAATAATATTAACATGTATCTGTTCAATCATGTTACATAAAATTTCACTCATAAATCCCATTTTGATTTTGGGTTAGATAACTAAACATTTTGGATTTACAGACCTACTCATGATATATATCTAAGTATATAGATAGCATTTTATTTGTTCTTTGTTTCTTGTAATGACAAGGTAAGAGTATGGCTATTTTAATAATACCTAATAACAGTGAATACCTATAAGTGTTTACTATGTGCCAACAGCAATACTAAACTCTTTGCAAGCATTATTCCATTTCATTGCCATCACAACCCCATGAGGTAGTTATGATAGGTATACCCTATTTATAAATGAGCAACTGAACTTTGGTGAGTTTTCACAACTTATAAAGGTCATTCAGTTCAAAGCAGTAGAACCAAGACTCAAATCTATGCTGTCCCAACAACAAAATCAGAACTCTTAAACACCAGGCTATATTTTAGCCTGTATTTTATGGATTTTTTTTCTATAGAGGATAAAATCCAGAGACGCAATTAAGTAATTGACTCTTTCACAGTAGAAGGTGGCTTCCATTTTGCATCTCCCTCCTTCTGGGGCCTTACATAATTATTTAAATGCTAGGAAAGGAATTACAATGTAGAAAGCAATAACTGGGCAAACAGTAAGTAAAAGGGCTATCAGTGGACAAGGAATGTGAACAAATTTCCAGAACAGAAATTGTATGGGGAGTGGTTATACTATTAAAACAAGTCAAAGGATTCTTTAGAATACAGAAGATGTGGAACTCCATCTTCCCTACTCTACTTCCAATTAAAGGATGCCCAAGAGCTGTTCATCTACTCATCCCAGGCAAGATTTCTTCTGAAGAAAAAACTGAACAGTCACAAATGGAAAAAGAAACCAAAATCTGAAATTCTGTGTTTTCAATGAATTAGTCAACTCTGTACTCAAACACCTCAAATAAAAACCCTCCAAGCAACACATTCAACATACGTATACAGAACTCCCAATTTGCTTTCAAATGTATTATTCCTAAATATATATAGACAACCAAAGGAAGCTTTCAATATTAGAACAAAAAAATAAAATATTATACTGTAGCAAACAAAATAAGAAAGAGAATAAAAATGTAATTAAGAAACAAGAA
Organism: Cacajao melanocephalus; assembly: GCA_963573385.1. Taxonomy (NCBI): domain Eukaryota; kingdom Metazoa; phylum Chordata; class Mammalia; order Primates; family Pitheciidae; genus Cacajao; species Cacajao melanocephalus. The sequence goes on along the minus strand of CAUYLG010015024.1, from coordinate 25,251 downwards.
ATCATCTAATTTTTATGCTCAGAGAGATTTGAGAAGGTATTATATTCATAAAAGGAACAAAAAAAAACTCTTGGAAATTAAACATAACCATCTGTGTATTCCAAAGTTTTAAAAATAGAAATTTTGGAGGACAAAGTCAAGGAAATCTCTCAAAATAAAAAGATAAAAATATGCAAAATGCAAAAGGTAATGTAAGAGGCATAAAGAATTAGTCCAGGAGGTTCCACCATCTGAATAACACAAATTTCAGAGAAAGAGAGAAAGAAGCTAGCAAAGAAATAATATGGAAAAATATTCCAGAGCTAAAGGATATGAACCTCAAAGTTGAAAGGTCCCACCAGGTGTCCAGAACAATGAGTGAGGAGAGAGTCCCCAGCAAGTGACATACCTGTGAAATTCCAGAATCTCTGGACAAAACATATGAGACGCTTGCGGGGGAAGAACTGGAGAAGGGTATTACCAAAACAGAATGAGAATTAGATGACATCAGACTCCTCAGCCATAGCAGGTGCTTAAAAGACAATGGAGAAGCTCTTAAACATTATTAGAAACAATGATTCTTACCATAATACAGTGTAAAGCCAACATCCCCAATTCTCAGGGTGAAATAAAGAAATTTTCAGCCATGAAAGGAGTCCTGGAAATTTATCTCTTTTCTGATGATGTGCTCCAGGGGGGAAAAGGGAATAAACGATAGAAGGGGAAAAGAAAGATAAAAGAGTCATGATTCCTGGATACAATCCAAGAGATAGTGAAGGAAAGTTCTAGAGATGGCAGTTGTGCAGCAGAGACCAGAGAGGAACAACCATAATTGGAGCGGAAATATGGAGGGATTGAGAAAAGGAAAAGGTGCTCTTAGTGGAACCTCAATTGTGACTTTGAAGATAAGACTGATGTGGCCATGAAAAAACAGGTAAAGAAACAAAGAAGAGTAATTAGAAACTCCAGGAAAAGCAAAAGTCTGTGTAAAAACAGAAATGTTAGTACAGTATAGTACCATGTGAATAATATTTATAGCAATAATGTAAGCAGTACTAATCAATTCAAAAATATAGGTACATAGTAATATCACCATATTGGGAGGTTGGGAGATGGAATATGGGCTACTGTAAAAAAATCTAAGTGTTCGTCTATCATAAGAAGTACTGTAGATGGTATCTAAAATTAAAAAAAAGAAATACATATTATTTAGAAATATTATGGTAACTCCCAGAAGAAACAGCTACAATAGTTAAAAATAAATACCTAGGAAGTAGAACTGGGTGCTGGTGGGTGGCATGTGGTGCAACAGGAAGGAATTATAAAAATTTGATTACTATTCAAATATTAAGATATGTATATATGTGTGTTCAGGGATGTATGTTTATGCGTACACTTTTTATCAGATTTATATAGTTCATGTGTTTAAGCCCTATTTGAGAGTGTAGAATTTACTGTCATTGTTTAAAGCAGACTTCAGCTCCTTGACAGAAGATTTATGTGTTCACACCTACTCTGTCACAGAAGAAACATAACTGCCAGTCGGAAATAAAACTCACTTGAAAAGATTTAGTGCAAGTTGCTGTTTCTCTAAAATTTAAGTTTTACCTTTATCTGAAGGTAAAAAAAGCAGTTTGCGTTTTTACTCTTGGATTCTATTAGCCTCCACTGCATAATGTATTATGCATCAATTAAGTTATCTTTAATTAAATGAACATTCCTGCACAAATGATCTCATTTTGGGTAAGTAGCTGTGTACTGGGAGTCTCTGTTCTTTCAGACACAAAAGGGACAAAGTTCATTTTTACATTCTTAACATTGAGCAAGCAATTTTTCAATCATTCAGAACTAGTAAATAAGTATAATTATTTCTGCTACAAAGAATAGTTTAATAGCTAGATACTAGCTAGAGAAGCCAACAATGAGACTTGCTAATCATTTCTATGACAATCTTCTGCTTTATTTTTATGTGTCTCACAAAACTGTCAAAGTTGAGTGGCAAGCAAGAGTTTCAAGAAAATAACTCTTACCAGCTTAGGGAATTTTAGCAGAACATCTTATCATTGGGGGCCTGATCTTAGACATATTCCAGGGAAAAGAGCCCAGAAAAAAGATATTTAATAATACATCTGATTCTTCTCTCTTTTTCTCTCATCTTCAAGCAAACACTGGTCTTTAGATGAAAACAAATTAAACCTTCCAGTTTAATTTGTCATCCCCAAGATGAACTTTGAAAATGATGTTAAGACTTTAGATTCATTATGTCCTGAAATAAAAATTTAGTGTTATCTTTATATGATGTGGGAATTGTCAAAAAACAATTTGACAATTGATTGGGATCAAGGAAATAGTTGTATATTATGCAAAAAGGTGGTTAATTAATATCCACAAGCATTAAATAAACACAAGTTAATATGTTTCATGCTGGTAGTACTTGAAATCGTAACTAACAACTGTGCTAAAGGAAAACCATTTTATATGATTTTTAATTCTCTTAACTATCTCAGTCTAACACAAGGAGCCAAAAAATTTATTTCTTACCAGACTTCAGTCATTCCAGTACCTGTATGACTTTTGCTACATATTGTATTTCTATGGTTAACAAAATATTTTTAATTGATTTACTCTTAAACTTAAAATACTGACCTGAAGCCTTGTTCAAAGAGAAAACAATGGAATTTTTCTATTTAGTGGCATTTGTATTACTCCTTTGTAAAGTCTATAGTATAGAATGAAAAAGTGATATTTGCAATCAAGGCCAACCTCACAAAACAGTTATGAGGCTTGGATAAGATAATATGTGCAGAATGCTTAACACATGACAGGTGCTTAGTAACTAAAAATCATTTCAATGGTGTATTTTCCCTTTGGGTATGGTTGTCACTAATCATCTTAAGGGAGATAATGAAAAAAACTTTCCCCTGGTTAAATCTCATCTCCCTCACCTATTCTTCCACTGATAAGTAGCAAATGTACTGCCAACAGAAGTTTCCAGAGGCGAAGATCAGACTCTTTCTGCCAAGTTTTAGAAAAGGGTTTCTAAATGAAAAACGACTTGTCTTCCTCGAGCTGGGATTAGGAAGCAAGGGGAGAGCTGATTGAGACCTCGGTCGTCACCTCTTCCTATTCATTTCTCCTCTACTTTCCCTGAGACAAGAAAAAAGGTGTATTCTTCTTCCACATGTCTAACCTTCATAGAAACTGTACTACGGCTGCTGCTCTAACTTTATTCTTTGTGATGGTTAATTTTAGGTGTCAGCTTGACTGCATTAAGGGATACTAAATAGCTGGTAAGGCACTATTTCTAGGTGTGTCTGTGAACATGTTTCCAGAGAAGACTGATGAGTCTGGGGACTGGGTGGAGATTTGCCCTCAATGTGGGCGGGCACCATCCAATACACTGAGGGCTCAAATAAAACAAAAAGGCAGGAAAACGGTGAATTCTCTCTCTCTCTCTCTCTCTCTCTCTCTCTCTCTCTCTCTCTCTCTCCTGGAGCTAGGACACCGTTCTTCTCCTCCCCTTAGAAATTGGAACTCTAGGTTCTCTGGCCTTTGGACTCCAGGACTTGCACCAGCACCACCTGCCTCCCATGACCTCCAAAACTGTTAGATAATAAATTTGTGTTGTTTTAAGCTACTGAGTTTGTGAAAATTTGTTACAGCAGCTATAGAAAGCTAATACAGTTGTGAACTTGATAGAAATGCAAATTCTTTGTCCCCACCTCAGGTCTACTGAATCAGACACTCAGGAGTGGGGCACAGCAGTCTGTTTTAAACAAGCCCTCCCAGTGATTCTGATGCCTGCTAAAGTTTGGACAATACTTTCCTGCTGTTGCTTTCTCACTGTCCATTTGTCATCCTACTTTAATCTAATTTAAACCACCAACATTCATCACATCTGCTCTTGAAATTACCTAATTGCCTGTTTGAATCACCTGTCTTTATCTTTTATTCAATCTGAATTTTCATCCTCATTTGAGACTATTAACCATTACCCTTCTTGAAATTCTCTGTCTCCTGCCTTCCAAGACATTGCTCCTACCTAACTTCTTGCATCATGCTAAGCACACCTTCACTTCTTTTTCTGGTTCTTCCTTTATCCACCCCTTATGTATGGTACTTTCTTGTGCTGTCTTCTGCAACCTCTTCTCTTTTCCCTCTGACCCTCTCCCTGGGCAATCTCACCTACTCTCAAGTCATGTTTCAATCCAAACCCTGATGACTCTTAATCTACCTCTTTAGCACCAGCCACTTCTGTGCTCTAGTCCTGAATTCTAAATTGTGTTCTACCTCTCTACTTGTATTCCTATCTGGGACTCAAATTCAATATATCCTCCCCAACTTTACCCCAACAAATTTGCAGTTCCTCTTGCATTTTTTCTCATTTTATGACCTTATCTGACCTTATCAGGCCTTCCATTGCCCAGTGATCCATGACTTTTTTCACCCTTATCTTTCACAAATAATTGTGCACAAATTGTTTCAATTCTATTTTTAAAGTATGTTTGAACTTTACTGCTTTAGAGCTTCTCCTCTGTGTCACCAGCTGCAGCCCTAGTTCAATGTTTCTCAACGAGCAATGTTAAACAGTGTACCAGAATCACCTCTGGTGCTTGTAAAAATTCCTGGGATCTGGTTAGACTCACCTGAATTTGACTTTCAGTGGGGCAGAATGAGGGGTCATGGTCTGATGATCTGCATTTTAAGTAAATAGCTTGGCTGGGTTTTATGCTACCAAATGTTAAGAACTACTGCCTTAGATTATCTTTCACTGTTGACCTAAACTCTATTCCTTGGTCTTTGTATTAGTCTTTCTCTTGCTACAAAACAAATTACCACCAATTTAGTAGCTTAAAACAACACTCAGTCTTTCAAGGCTGCAGTTAAGGGATTGGCTGGCCTGCATTCTTATCTGGAGGCTCAACTAGGGAAGGATCTACTTCTAAGCTCATTTAGGTTGTTGGCAGAATTTATTTCCTTGTGGTATACAACTGAAGGCTGAGGCTTCTCACTGACTATAGCTGGGAGCAGGCCTTCAGGTCCTAGAGGCCACCTGCAGTGCCTTGCCACTTGCATTTAAAGCAGTGTTAAAGGAGGTAATTTTGTCTTTTTCTTTAGATATTTTATTGACATCAAATAACAGAGATTTACTTTTTTGAAGATTCTGTGACTGATGATATTTCAACTGAATTGAAGAGTAAATGATTTAAATATTAGAAATAAGCCAAATTCCAATGCTACAAAAAAGTATTTTCCTAAGATTAAATAATATGTATTATTTGCAATGTCTGTGACACTCTTTACAAAAATCTCAAAAGGCGCTTGTTAAAAGCGCACATTCTGGAACTCTAGTCAGTCCCCAATTTCAGATTCAGTAGATCTTAATATTTAACAAGCACCCCAACTGAATCTAATTCAGATGTCTTAAGAATGATGTTTTGGTAGCCACTTGTCTATAAGATATAATGAAAACTAAACATACATAAGTTGAAATATTTTAGACAGTAAAAAAAAAGTCTTTGAGCATAGTTATAAAATCATATGCAAGGGAAATACCATCAATTACACTAGTGATTTATCCACTTTAAAAATTATGCAAAAATGAGTAGTGCAAATCAACAGCATAATTTTACTAATCTAAGATGGTCTATGGTGATAGATCGTTACTTAATCTTTATGAAATTAATCTGCATTATAACAACAAAATTCCATTACATTTAATTAGCTGAAGGTTTTTAGCCAGTTTTATGTAAATCTTCCAATAAAAAACTAGTTCAACCTTTTCTTTTTTGGATAGCAGTACCTTTATTTTTATAGTTTTTTATGTAGCTTTTAAAAATTGATATGTCATAGTTGTACATCTTTTGGGGGTACATGTGATATGTTGGTACATGTATACAATGTGTAATGATCAAGTCAGGGTAATTGGAATATCCATCACCTAAAATTTTTACAGTTTTCTACTTCATATTCAGAATGCCTTTTTTGTTTGAGTACAGCCTGAAATAGGCAACACAGTACAGTACAGTATAAGTCCATCAGCCACCAAAAATCAGTGGAGGAAAAAAGTCTATAAAATCATGTTAAAATTAATTCAGCCCTTTGAGTATCTCTTAGCTTTTGCAGAAACCAGATTATAGATTATCAGATATAAGTTCATGTTTTTAGTTTATTATCCTGCATTAAAATATCCAACAGCAGGATTTTCCCCCAATCAGACTACCTGGGAAGTTCCATGTGATCATATTAATAGATGCATCACTAACCTAGAAGCTAGAGGCACAAAATTTTACTCCTATATCTTTGTACCCTATTATCAACCTCTAGTGGAAGATCATGCAATAATTTAGAATTCTTCTCCAGAGTAAATCCAATTAATTCAGTGTCTATGGTGACCTTCCTCATCATCTCCATCCCAAATTATCTAGATTAGCTGTAGGATTGCTCCCTAATACATCAGTTGGGGGTGTAACCTTGCATTGGTTTCCTGTGTTTTTGGTAGTTCAATTCATCACATTTATATGGAATAGCCAATAAGTACAAGATACTGAGGATGATTAAAATACACACAAAATAGCAGCCCTTAGCGGTTAGAGAGAAAAGGCATGATCACAGATAACCATTATGCATATGGCATAATGCAGAAAGTAATAAATTCCTCAGAGCTGTTACAAAGTTTAGAATACAAGTTCAGAATTTTGGCTTTATTATTTAGTATTCCTAGAAAATTAAGTCTGAAATCTAAATACCCTAAGTCTCTGACAAAATCAAGGGAGATCTGAGACTTCCCAATAGAAGCAACCACTATGAACCCACTGAATCCACCAAACTCCAGCTTGTTTTGCTCACATTTAACTTTCAGTTGTCCTGCCACCTGCAAAATAGAGCAGAGCTGTTTAGCAGCTCTGCCTAAACATATGGGACCATTCTAAGGGATACTGCAAAGTGTGATGGCTACTGTGCTGTGGTTTTGAACTTACAATCTACTATCTACGTCAGGCTATGATATAAAAGTAATTCCCAATTCCTCAAGTGTCATTAAATTAAAATGATCACAACTTGCAAAAGGACAAAGACTATCACTTTGTGATATAGGTTGGCTGTGTCCCCACCCAAATCTTATCTTGAATTCCCATATGTTGTGGGAGGGACCCAATAGGAGGTAATTGAATCACGGGGGCAGGTCTTTCCCATGCTGTTCTCATGATAGTGAATAAGTGTCACAAGATCTGATGGTTTTAAAAATGGGACTTTCCCTGCACAAGCTCTCTTTTTGCGTCCTGCCATCCATGTAAGATGTGAGTTGCTCTTCCTTGCCTTCCACCATGACTGTGAGGCCTCCCCAGTCATGTGAAACTGTAAGTCCATTAAGCCTCTTTCTTTTGTAAATTGCCCAGTCTCAGGTATGTCTTTATCAACAGTGTGAAAATGGACTAATACAGTTTGTTTTCTGCAGTCTAGGCAGGCACTTTCTTTATATGATTAATCATGTCACTCCCTGTGCATTATCACACCTTCACTGTAATTAAATTTAAAAAGAAAGAATTGATACTAAGTTTTCAACAAAATTATTCCAAAATTAATTACTAAAGTTTTTTTCAAGCATTTGTTAAAAACATAATTGGGCTAATTCTTCAGAGTAAAATCAACGATATTGAAAGCACCAGACTGTGGTTCCTTCTCCTGGATGAAATCTAAAAAGATTATGGTTATGTGCTTCAGTTACTCCCAATAATCAATCCTGGGTGATTACTGAGGAGAAGGAAGAATGACTCACTGTACAAGAATGCAATGTCCAATTATATACCCAGCTTTGATATGGGTGGAGAGTGGGAGTAGAAGATGGCTTTTGACCCATTTCTAAATTTCAGAAACAAGCAGTCTTTTATACACTGAATAACTGAAAACCATGTCAATAAAAATAAAGAGAAAAAATACATACATTTTTCATTGAATAATATTGCATTGAAAATATTGCATAATTTCCCTTACAGAATTTTTGCCTCTTTATCTGGTGCCTTAACAGTAGAAAACTCACAGAGATGAGTCTTGAGAGGCATCAGACTGGGTGAGGACAGTAGCATACACAGAAAAGAAAGAAATAAAATGTTGCTAGTAAAACTTTCTCATATTTGTTAAAAAAAAAAACTCTATAATGAAGTTGGGAATCTTACTCCATTGTAAATTTATAGTGAATAAATTTAGGATATTTCTGTGGATATCTGATAACAAATTCAATACAAAAATATATGGGAAAGTATAAGATAAACAGGAAAATCTATGGAAAGTTTCACCCAAAGTAGATTGACCCCTCCTCTCCTGATTATAGACTATACCTTTCTAGTCTTCTTGTGACCACATGACATCAGATCTTAGCTACTTTTCCCCTACAATATAAACATGAGATGCAAAATTATCTGACATATCATTCCCCCAAAATTCCTGCATTAGGAGATAAATAAAATGCCTTTCAAAGCAAATACTACTCACCCCCTAAAAAATTACAACTTGTTCTATTTATTTTTTAAAAAAAATTAAGGAAAAATGCCAAATAATATTTATGTAGTAAGACTTTAGGAGTTGGTTTCTCATTCTCATTTTCACTTCTTATTCAATTATTTAAACTTGAGCAACTTCTTCCTTAATTAAAATCAGAATGTCTTTTATGTGGTTTTTATAAGGCAAGGTTTTTTTCAATATTTCATATTCCATTTACATATAGAACTACTGTGTTTGGTTTAAAATCCATATTTTCATGTACTATACTAAAAAATCTCATTCTTATTTTCTTATTAGACAAACAAAAGGATTTTAAAATTTAAAGACTCTGTTACCATTACTTTTAAAAGGACACAGTCTTCTCAGCTAAGTGCAGTCAGTTCAGCATTTTGTTGCAATAATAACTTATTGAAATTGGGTTATTTGTAATGCCAAGGATAAATGCTTGAGGGATGGAAACCCCATTCTCCATGATGTGATTATTATGCATTGTATGTCTGTATCAAAATATCTCATGTACCCCATAAATCTACATACCTACTATGTAGCCACAAAATTTTTTTAAAAATCAAATAAAAAGAAATAATTTGAAATAGATGCAAATACAAGGCAACTTAAAAGCTCATTTAAATTAATCTTTTTAGATCTCATTTTGAAAATATGTGGCCTCAGAAAAAATGATACCCAATCAGCCCTCTGTTAACATTGACAACAGGTTTGCTTTCTTATAACATTAAGTTTATTTTAATTGAAGTTTGGGCACCTTCCCAGAATGACAGATTCTGCAGACACACTGGTAGGCAGCTCAGTTATCAAAAAACACTCCAAATGTTCTATATATGAATTATTTACTTCTAATATTTTTTTCCAAAAATAAGAAAAAATAAATATCCAGTGGAATATGAGTAAAACTATAGCTCAACTATGGTTTAAGCTAGGGGTCTCCAACTCCCAGACTGGTACTAGTCCGTGGCCTGTTAGGAATCAGGCTGCACAACAGGAGGTGAGTGGCAGGCAAGTGAGCATTTCCACTTGAGCTCCGCCTCCTCTCAGATCAGTGGCAGCACTGGATTCCCACAGGAGTGCAAACCCTATTGTGAACTGTGCATTAGAAGGATCTAGGTTGCACACTCCTTGTGAGAATCTAACTAATGCCTGATGATCTGAGGTGGAACAGTTTCATCCCGAAACCATCCCTACCCCCGTCTATGGAAAAATTTTCTTCCATAAAACCAGTCCCTGATGCCACAAAGGTTGGGGACTGCTGGTTTAAACTATGAAGAGAAGTTCCAAGTAATACGTACAGCTAGATAAAAACATATAAGAAGATATGAAACATATATACACACACATAAACGTAATATATGTATTTTACATATATGTGTAAAATATGACTATGTTTATACCTATATCTATATTTAATAGGTCATATGAGAATCATAGATCTGGTTTTATAATGATAGTGTTTGTTCAATGCTATCAAGTAAACACTCGTTAGTTCATTCTAATTTTCTAATTCAGAAAGAGAAGAAAAATCCATCACGAAAAAGCAATTTTAGAAGGACAGGAATTGGGGCCAAATAGGTTGTACAATCTATTTCCTCTAAAAATAACCAACAGAAGGTCTGGCAGCCTGTTTAGTTATCAGCAGCTTCCTTTCATTAAATCTAATTGCTATGCGGAGCCATTTCAATTGATGCATGTAAAAAGCAATTTCAAGTCCATGGTGGTGGCCTCCAGCCTCTCCGGGGAATAGATGGTCCATTCTCCTCCTTTTTTATGTTCACCTTAGTACAGGAAGGCAGTTGAAACTACCAATGACTGTCTATCCTGTGAGTGTCAGTTGGTCAGAACTTGTCAATAAGTTTATAAAGAGGATTCTCTTGGAATTACATATTCCAAGATATATTTGGAATTGTGAGACACAGAAATTTTACTAAAGAGAAAAAGAAAATGAAAAGAAATGAGCGAACACTTGAATGAGTGAGTGGCTAAGCTATGGTGCCTGAGCTTGGGCTTTAGGACCATACTGTGTGGCTTCAATCCTGGCTCTACTCTTACTCTTTGGGCAACTATGAACAAGCTACTTAATTTGTCTGAGCTTCAGTGTCCACATCTGTAGAACGTGTAAAAGAGCAGCTCTGTCCTAGGAGGATTAAATGAGTCAAAGCCTGTTAGCTAATATATTGTTCCTGCTTTACTAAATATCTTCCATTCAGGCTGACAAAATAATACAGAATTGTGTCCTATTTCAGAAAAATCTAGTTTTTTAATGATTCATTCATACATTTTGTATTTTCTGATTCTATACTTGTGCTTATTAAAATGACACATCTCATCAAGTGAACCTAATATTTGAGGTTTCTAAATGTTTAAGACAACTAGATGGTAACTAACAACGGCCACTATAAAATAACAAACCCAACAGAAATGTGAATCTCTTTTGTGAAGTGATAAAGGGACAATTTTAAATCATTTGAAAAAAAGATAATATTATGGAATTAATATATTTATATGTATTTAAATGATGACATGAGATGTAGACTCAAATTTACATTTGCTTGTAATAAAAACTTGTCATATATGGTTACACTCATTTACTAAATACCTAGATACATGTATACTATGTTGAAGCATAATACTTTGTAGATTAAAGTGTTCTGATCATTATTATCCATCAAGTGCCTACTATGTAGCAGGCACTTTATATTTGGCATCTCTTAGTCTTCACAATAACCAAATGGTACAGATATTGTTACCTATTTACAGATCTAAAGAGGCTACTTAGGAGGAGGAAGCATATGCAAGCTCAAGTCTGGTGCTAAAGTCCATTTTTCCTTGTTTGTTACGTGGCTTTGATCTTTATAAGAGAAAAGATTTTCTCACTAATTAGATATCATTATCTGGCTTCATACAATTATACACTTCCCTTTCAGAATGTAAGCTCTTCGAAAATATAAACCATGCTGATTTTTAATGCATAGCCCTAAAGCATATTTTATAAACACAATGGGTATGTAATGTTGTATAGTGTTTCCACTCCTACCTCTCTAAAAATGGTATCATTAGATCAGTAGTAGTATGTCTTTCAATCAGTGGCCTCCATGATTGTCCTTAGGGCTGTTTACAAATGCTGGATCTCTTGCTCTGGGTATGTGGTAAAATGTTGACATTCTCTACTTCCTTGAAAGCACTGTGGCCATAAGTGGAAGTGGTGAATTTTGCTTCCAGATTTTAGAACCAGCACATGACTGTCCAGGTCTCTTTTTCCTTGCCTCAGCAATTGTGAAGTCATAGGTAGTAATGGTACTCCCCACACCCGGGTTTCTCAGAAACTATGATGCCAACTTGCAATGGACATGTAGACTGAGCAAGGTATAAACATGGTTATTATAAGCTGCTGAGGTTTTGGAATTGTTTGTTACCATAACATAACCTGGTTTTTACTGACTGAAACAGCATCTTAGACTCTAGCCAACTTGGCATTTACCTTAAGATCCCAGTCTACTTAAAAAGGGCAACTTCTTGAAGGTAATATAGAAAATAAACCTTACCTTAGCATTTTATGACAACTTACAGGGTGACAGCCTACCAAATCAATCTTCATTATATTATATTATATTCTTCTGCCATTTTCCCCTTTGTGCTACCCAGGCATGAACTGGGTTAGAGTGGGAAGCTGTAGTTGACATAATACAGAAGCCATTCTTCTACATGAACTCAGTGTACTGAATAACATGATGTGATATTTAGGTTTTTTGTAAGAAAACCCAAGGTTGAGAAAATCACCAGCTAAGGTGCCTTATATATTCTGTTGCAGTGAATACAAGAAGGAACTCAAATGTGTGGAATGCAATTTTATTGGCCTTAATAATTAAATATGTGGTGTATGCCTTTCCCTATTCTGAATAACTAATTATATTCTTAAAATGATGAACTGCAATAAAATCATCTCACTGAGGTTAGCTTTGTGACATCTTTTATTATCAGAGAATATTTTTAAAGCCCCACAAATAATTTCAGTAGAAAATGAAATATTTTGTTATATCTTGAAAAGGTTATGAATTGCTTCTTGCTACTGACAGCAAATTTCTCCAGATTCTATGTTCTGAAGTTGAGATTTCCATTATATTTTCACTGCACTGAAACTAAATTAAAGCTGATCTTATTATAGAAAAAGAACCACATTCTATTTTAAGAACTATTCTCACAATTCCAACTTATTGTAGTATCAGAGGCCAACAGAAAAACAGCAAAGTAAAGATTTATTAGGAAGAAAAACATAATTATCAAGACAAATAGCACTTTTAACAAGTTGACTCTTTCAAGCTACTTAGAGATCCTAGAGCTATGAAGTTGATTTGGGAAGTCCTAACAGCTTGATGAATAATGTGTTCTCTAAGCACTTTTAACTTTATTTATATTTTCCTCCCTGTTCTATGGAAATCTCAAAGTGGTGTACAGAAAGGTATACAGAGCAATGGGATTAAAAAAAAGAAATGAGGAAATAAGGAATCTGAAAAACAAATGTCTGTAAATAAGACAGAAATAAGATTAGTTCCTAAGTTAAAACAATAATTTATAAGATTCATAGGTGCTATATAATGAAAACAAACCAGTTCCTTGGGTTTCTAGTTGATGGAGTATCTTCAGAGACAGGCTGAGTTATTGGAGGAAAGAGAAATCCAAAAATCCAAAAGTTTTAGATATTTTTACCATGGTAGCTAAAAAAAGTTGAACATGCACCCCCTCATATTCTATGCATTTATTCCTGCATTGTATGTGTACAAATATGTGCCAATATATTATATCCATTAAAAATACATGAAAAAGATTAAACAGAATAATCAAAGTTATATTACTTCCTTCCCTCACCCCAGGGGATAATTTCCCTGTACCAACCTCACCAATATATGACAGGGAAGTGCTTGGATGCTTTCTTAGCCCCTCAAAGGAAGGAATATCTCCTGCTGCTGAACAATCTCTTCCCTCACCCTCCCCAAACATCCCTGCCTGCCTTTTAATTTGAAAGCTTCCACACGTTTAGCAAAGGATGTTGTCTTCCATAAGCCTCCTGTCTCTACACAACAGAAATCCATTCCTCAAACGTCTTTTCCTTCTCTAGTAGCAAGCTGTCTTCATTTCTCAAAGATTTTTCTATGAAGAATCACAAACCTGTTCTACCAACACAAGATACTGGAGACAAAAACCAGACCTCTTCCACTCTTGACTTTTCCCAGAATCTTTTGATAAATCAGGATTTTTCCAGTATTTTACTTCCACCATAGTAACCTTGCACTGCATTTCAAAACCTCATTAACCCAAATATCAAGGCCGAAGACTAAGACAACAGCATTTTGGCCAGATTAATCTTTTATCAAACTAGAAAGAGGATTTTTTTTTTCCTTTTACTATACTTTCTCAGATGCTTAATTTACAATACTTCTTCAAATTTCACCATACAACTCATGTGCAAGAATCTCATAGTGTTCAATGTTATCCTTAGAATTCCACAGCCTCCCCTCCTCCTGCTTGGGGCCATCAAGGTCACTGTGGCCATCAGAAGCATCCTCCAGAATTGGGATTGGCAGAAGTGTAGATCTGCCCAAGTAGGATCCCATGCCTGTGCAGCACTTGCATTTAATTTTACTACTAAAGCCCATATCAAAGCCTTTGAATGGCAAGTTGTAAACATCTCTAGCATGACATTGGTACAACAGTGCAGTAAACACTAATCAAACTAATTCAGTGCTTAATTTCATTTGCTTCTGCTAAACGGCTCATGTGATATGGCAACCTTAAAGACAGCCTTCTCATAGACTCTGGAGTTTAAATTTACATGGGGCAGAGGTAATCACTCCCAAATGCATTATCTCATTACTACCAAATCTATATGTGGAGAACTAAATTAGGACCAGCACACTTTTCACCTTTAATTTCTTACTATCCTTGTTCGCTTGTTCTTTTTAAGCAGCTATTACTGACAAGGTAAAAAGAAAGAAGTTTTCCTCCTTGCCAGCACTGCCAAACAAGATGGTCTAATAATCAAAACAAGGAGAAATCATTCTTAACCTTTTTGTTTCTTATTTTTCCCAAACGCAAAGCAGGTATAATATAAAGACCAATTCCCTACTACCCTGGGGCATTAATTACCAACATAATGATTATAAGGCTCATGGAAATTCCTACAAAAAAAGTCTTTGTGTAAAGACAACCCACTTTTCTCTTCCACACTTGAATACACACTATTTTTGGGTTCGCCGAACCAGAATACAAGGTATCAACTTCACCATTTATTATGATGGAGTTGGCTGTGGTTATCTTGTCTGCCTGAGAGGGCAACCAGATTTGAGCTGAAGAACTGTCTGGCCTCTATCAAGTCTTTATAGATTGATTTAGTGTTGGCTGAATATTTGTAGTTTCAAAGCACTATCCAGAATATCGAAGGGGACTGAATTCCTCAAAGAATTTGTGTTCAATTGAACTAAAATATCAAAAAGTCTTCTTTTATGTTAATCTGAAATATCAAATAAATACTATGAGACTACCATTGCTTTTGGGATGCCTATTTATCTGCTCATACTATGTCAAGATTTAATTCTTAGAAAAAAACATTAATTTTTAATGAAGAGAAAAGGATATGATTGTTAAAAAGATATAAAATAAAGTTTATACCTTCACAACATGAAGTAAAGAATGATATACAAATTTAAATTACACTTTTAAGCTATTTTTTTAAACAAAGGGCATTTTAGCAATAAACCTAACAATAATATATGCTAAAGATAAAAAGAAAAAATAATGGCTTCTGATTATACAGTATCTGAGGCAACACAAACACAAAAGTTTCATAAATGGTTCAAATAAGCCATTGACTATCTCCAGTTTTAAATGACCTGTCTTTGGGTAATGACAGACTCCTTACCCAAACCTAGGGTCAATAAATAAGTGTTAAATGGTAGATGAATGACGCACAGATAACTCACAACTGTCTTTCTGAAATGCTGACTACAGGCAGAGAATGCTGTTCTCTGTCCCTTTTCTCAATGCTTCTTTGCCCTCCTAGCAGGGAGGAGTTGCTGATCTCACTAGATTGGTTTCAGGATACTCACTAGGCCAGGCTCATCAGTAAATGTAGTAGCAGGTTACACGTGTGAGCATGGCTTTCTCTCCCATCTACTTCCTTGCAGTTGGGTTAAAACTCATTCTGCGCCTTTTCTGGGGCAGTTCTGGAGGCAGCTTTGCCTTTCCCCTTTTCTCCCAACTTTTCTGCTTGTAGACCTCATGAGGCTCTCATCTGGTTAACTCAGTGATGACAGATTCTGAGGTTTGGGGTTGTGTTTAGGAGAAAAGAGACTCCTCCATTAGATTTATGAGCTTTAGCCCAGTTCTTTGATTTATGCTGTGATTGCTAAATTAATTTGGAAAAATCAAAATAATTTGCCACTTTAAAAATAAGCCCCTTCCCAAAATGAAAAATTCTTTTTGTGAGTACAATGAGAGGCCAAGAAAAACGCTTTTCTTCCAAATGCTGATGGTACTACCGCAGCCAGGTTCCTTAAATCAAAACTTGACTAAATAAAATAATTTGCCAATAATCAAAAACAGTATCTGTATTGTAAATATTTAATCACTGAGTCATTGATAAACCAAATAGAACTACATTAAGATGCTTATAATGTTTAATTATTGCTTAAATATAACATCCTCAAGAATGCATCTATCCATTCAAAATTTAAAGTAGAAGCTAACAAATAAATCCCCAAACACTGATGAAGTAACATCTACTAATATTTGAACTAGATATTAATATCCAAATAGTCTTTCAATACTCCAATATATTCATGAACTGATTGAAAAGAATGGGAGACAGATTCACACAATTAACCCAGCAGCAGGCTTCTCTCAAACAGTCGGAAAACAGAGCCTTCAGCATGTCAAATCTGCTACCCATTGGTTCTACCTGAAGAGGGTGAGTTAGTGTCAGAAAGGGAAGAAGGTGACAGGTAATGTGAAATACCGTGGACACGTGGGGAAATAACTCTCACAAACCCACATCACCTTTTTTGCCAAAATGGCAAAAAAGAATACAAGACCCTGAAAAATGATCTCCTTTCTGCAATTCCAGTTTGTAATTGTGCCAAGAACAGGGAATTATAGTCCAAGATGGAAAATAATCTTTATATTTTATCCTAAAGTAAATATTTCAATCACACAATCAAAAAACATTCTTTAAGGATTCTGAAATTACAGTATGACATACGACTAAAACAGTACCCTTTTTATTTCCATTCACATAATGAACAGACATTTACAGCAGAGAATTTTGTTACTATGCCTTCTTACCCCAGCCAAATAAATTCTGTTCCCAGGCCTCCCTCTTTCTGAATGCCTTACTGTCTAGAAATCGCTTCTTATGCCCAAAAAGCCTTGCTCATTGCTAACCAATTGCAAAAAGTTACAATGACCACAAGAAAGAAATCAAGATTCCAAAAGATAAATGAATGAACGAAAATCAAGGCTCAAACAATACGCTGTAATTATCACGACAGAAAGGACAAATATTCAACAAACACATCTTTAGCCTTACTAATTACCAAAGAAATGCACCTTAAAACAATAAAGTACCATTTGGCACATGTTAAGTTAGAAAAAATAATGAAAAATTTTAGTGATATCAATGTGGCATAACACAGAAATACATTGCTAATAAGAACGTACAAACTAGATTTTACTCTTTTGCAACATAATATGGCAATATGTATCCAGAATCATAAAAGTGTTCCTGTTCTTTGACCCAGTAATTATAAAACTTATCCTAAAATCTCTCAAGCATAAAAATAATATGCACATTCATGTTTATTACATAATAAACATTCACATTACAAAAAATAAAAACACTAAAAAGAAGAAAATGTTTAAGTAAATGCTAGTGCTTCAAATATGATATCATGCAGTCACTGAAAATTACAAATGTAAACACTATCAAAACCATATGGGAAATGTTAACCATACATTACTAAGTGAAAAATAAATATTAAGTTATATGTTCACTATGATTATAATTGGTGAAATAAACATGTGGAGAGAGACAAAGATTGTATGAAAAAATACTTTTAAATGTAATCAAATGTATCAGCATAATAGGATTAGGGTTTATTTAATGACCTTACGTATTAACATTGTTATAATACTATTTTTACAATTTGAGATTATTGGAGATAAGATTTTTTCCCTCCATGGACATTTGAGTTATGGTCTTAAAGGCCAGGCATATGTCTTATTCATCTCTGTTGTATTCTCAGTGCTGGCCTAGCCCTCTATATAATTATTATCACATATCCTCATTTTTAGACAATAATACAGATTCCTAGTCACCTTAAATCTTACCATGCCTAAGAAGCAGCAAAGTAATACATCCTCTCTTTGGAGTGCCAGAGTACTGGAATTTGATAAATTGGATAGCTAATTTCTAAAATATATGAAATTATCAACATTTGAGTTAATTTGGGGTCCTTAAACAAAATCTTCTTTAGGTAAATTTCCTTACCAGATAATTTTTTTTTTAATTTTTGCAAAATGAGGCTCTTCACAATATTGATGCAAGTCCTTTACATTGCCTGACCAACCTGGGACACCGCATCAAAGTTAATGATAACCATTCTGTGCACCACTGATATAGACAAGGGGCTTTGAGAAAAGGACAAACACTCTTTGAACATAACAGACAATTTATGGAAAGAACAACCTCATTTAAATGTTTAGCTCCTGAGAATCCTATTGCAATTATACAATAGGGAAATAAACTCTACATTTTCTAGAAAATATACTCACTAATATTTTGTGTTAATCCAGAATTAACTATTTTCTCATAAAATTCTAATTCTTGTTCCATGATGAAAATAACATAATTAGGTCCTCAGTTATTTTTTTCACAACTAAATAGCTTTTCTCTTAATTTAGGAAAAAATGTGTAGAGATAATAAGTAGAAATTGGTATACTTAATTGATGATGCACTTTTCCCTTAAACTTTATTTTTGCTTTTCTCACTGGTCAGACATGAAAGTGATTTGAAAAGAAGATGATATTATCTGATAATGCTAACCAATAATTCAATTAAAATTCTGTGCTGGTTTCCACTTGAATGTATTATATTTTTAAGACTTCTTTTAAATTCACCTTTTCAAGGATGCTCCTATCCATAACTTGCTTTGTCTTTGTGCAATAGTAACTAGATACTGTATTTATTCATATATCAGAAAATGAGGCAAAGTGTCAAGGAGAGTACAAATTCAGAGTCAAAGATTGCTGCATTTTCTGTCTCCTATTAGCAGTTAGGACATTCTTGCTTTTTAAATTTTTTAGTGGTTTGAGATTGTATGTAAACAACACTTGGGGAAGAAAAAGTTTCTTTTTACTAATGAGCTGTTTATAGATGGTGTTTGCCACCAAATGGTTTTAGGCAAGGAGAGTTTGGGAAGGGGTGGCTGCAAGTTGTTATTTTTGACCATCATATCTGGAGTAGAAAGGGCATTCTCTACTAGAATAACAGCCTAAGGAGAAGTGTGAGATGAGAAGAGCCAGCATTTATCACCTCGAGTCATGAAGTATGGGACACTGGGTGGAGACAAGCCCTGGAGTGATGGGGTCTTGAAAAGATATGGAAGGTACTTTGGAACATGATCCATGCATAGCAGTGACATGAGGGCTTGGACCTACAAGGGAAGGTACTAAGGTCATGCAGTTCCTGATCACCACTCTGGTTCTTCCTGGCACTATATTAAGTATCAAGATAATTTTCACCCATAAATCCTTCCCCAGCAGCACAAGCCATCAACATCCAAAGTCAGCTTGCAAGCTGGGCTCCAGCATCTCTCCTGCAAGAAAACTCAATTGATTTTTCTGGCTAATACTGAGATCCTCCTTTTCATCTTTCTTGTCCTCTGTAATTTCAACCATAACTCTGAGTTCCTAATAATATTTTTCTTGTATTACTCTCCATTTTTTTCACAAATGTTCTGGTTCCTCACCAATATTGTGAATTTCAGGGAGTATTATTTATTTTACATTTTTTCCTCACCCCACCCTCACCCAAAGACTTGCACAGTGATGGATATACAGTAAGTGAATGGCAAACTTGTAATTACGATTAATTTATTTTTCTTCTAACTATAATATTTAGAAAATTCTTTTATTTATCTTTTTTAAAAAGTAGCATGCAAGCATCACACTCATTACAACATGTAATTAGAAAATTACTCAATTATTCAGTGAGGTACTGAGAAATAGTCAAGTGCAAAGCTGTCAAGAGAGCTGGCTCCACAATGAGTAGCTGGTAAGAATCAATGCATATTGAATAAATGAGCAAAAGGAGATGCACTTCGAGCTTCTTTTTTGGAAAATTAAATAACATGTTTCTAAGAGATAACTAGGTACAATACTTAAAGGCAATGCTTTCTAAATGGTGAAAGTCGACTAGAGAACTAGGAAACTGACTTTGAAGTAAATTTTTAAATCTAGAATCCACAAATCCCTTTTTTTTTTCATTTTTTACACCTCTTATTTAATAGGAGAGTATGCACAAATTTGTAACATAGGTCCTTTAATGAAGTACGTACAATTTTTGTATAACCTTATTTGATAGCAGAAGGGGAATAAATTTCTAGATGTCAATGTACTCATCTTTAAAATGAGCTACACACTGGAGAACATCCAGTTCCAAGAAATTTCATCAGCTTAAGATGTTTTCTCCATCCTACAGCTACCAGTAGCCCCCTACTCATTGTGTTCTCTCTCCAGGTCTCCAGCCAAAGTCAACAGCTAATGAATGATGGAAGTAATACTCTGCCTGCAGTGTCCTTAATTTAATGTCTACCCACCCTTCTCAGGGTGAAGATCAAGTTCCTTAAGTATGGTTTACCACAAAACCTGGCCTGACCTGGTCTCACCTTCCTCTTCAGCTTCTACTGGTCCCCATTCCCCCTCTCACCTAGGATTCAACAGGGAATTTCTTGCAGTTCCTCAAACCTTGTGCTTACTCTCCTCCAGTTCTTTAAGTGTGGTGTCCCCCCTGCCTAAAACTCTCTTCCTCTCCTTTTTGCTTTGCCTGGATAGTTTCTGTTCTTCCTTAGCTATCACTTCAATAATTCTTCTCTGGTTGTGTGCTGCTTTCCCACAAAGTTAGCCACTCCTCTTTTAGGCTTTCATTGTCTCTGCTCTTCTGTCACTGTCCTTATTGCACTGCAATACTATTTTGCTTTCTGGTTTTGTCTTACTTTTTCAATTCTTTTGTCTTTATCCACTCCCAATGTGCCCTCCAACATGCCCAACCACCATTAAGTAGTAAATTCCTTGAGGACAGGTACCGTCTTGTTTATTGCTATCATTTCCAGTGCCAGTATTAAATTTTGATTACTGGAGTTACCCAAAGATAAGGACACTAAGGTAAGTAAATTCCCATTATTACAAAGATGGATGTTAGAGTGGAAATCAACATGTGTATTTGCTAATCAAGTCCAGGGAAAAATCATTTGATTTCAAAGAGGCACAGCTCTTAGAAGAAATGTTTTAAGAAGTTTGCTCAACCAACATTATTGTTTTATCCAAGATAGTATAAAGCTGACTAAAAAAAGTTAATATCTAATAAAATTGTTCAAGCACTTCAAATAAAACCCAATACCCTAGAAACACTTAGTAATTGTAGCCATCACTCAAGGGCTCAAAACCTGTACTGAGGGCACCAAATCTGTGAGAGGAATGCACTAGGTTTTATGTCCACAAACAATTTCCTTTGAACTTGGAAAGGATGTTATAAATTCTTTCTACCTAAAATTTGTAAAGATAAGAACAATAGAATAAAAATTGCCACACCTCACTTTGACACATCTACAACAGAACTACCAATCAGTCTGAACTGATGGGGTAGGAAACAGCAGAAAGTTTCAGTAACTAAAACAGAACTTTCTTTTTTCCCATAGCTTCTTGTCTTCCTATATTCTGCTGGAAGCAAAAGGTGTGTAATAATTATTGGAATCTCTGAACATATGTCTCTTCTTGGATTTACACAAAGCTCACTTAGAAAAACACTTCTGAGTCTCTAGACTCAATGAGATTAGAAGACTAAATCTGATTTTTTTCTATCTCAAAAATCTAGTAGTAATTGAAAACTGTGAATAAAATCAACCTTTATATATGTTAAAATTGAGGATTTTTAGTCAGAAAACAGGTTGGAGTCCCATTTTCACTACTTGAATTGCTGTGCAACTTTTGGCAAGTAGCTTAAACTCCCTGGGACATTGTTTCTTTGTCTGAAAAATGGGTATAACAATAATTCCTGCTTTACTTGTCTCACTGGGTTGTTGTTAAGATGAAATGAACTGATGTTTATAATAGTTACCATATATGGAGTGCCTGCAATATCCCAGACACTATCCTATGAGCTTCACATACATTTTCTCATTTAATTCTCACAACTCAGATTGGTTGCTATCAACCTAGTTTTTCCGATAAAGAAACTGAAGCTAGATGGCCTTAGTCACTCATGTACACTCACCTCATAGCTGTGAAGTGTTAGATCTGAAACTCAAACCCAAGCTGTTCAATTTCAAAGCCCATACTCAAATCTCCATACTACTCTTTGCAAGAGCACTCGGTAATAAGTACCAATATTATGAATCTCACATTTGAAGCATTATCTAATTTGTTTCTTATTTTCAAAAAGACAAAATAGACAAGTATGTAAAGAAGCCTCAATAATAGAACTGATACTGGCTTCACAGGACCATAAATTGCTATCACAGCTTTATTGGTGTTATACCACTGTTGTTACTGAATTTTGAGTAGGGGCAGATCTAAGACATAAGCCAAATTTCACTTGGTAATGAATAGTATATGAAAAGGTATTCATTTAGCCTAGTTTTAAAGATGTAAGACTTTGCTTACAAAGCCAGTTCACTTTCTAAAAGGACAAATGTCCATAGATCCCTGCATTATTTTAGGACAGCATTCACAGATTTCTTTAAATTCCTGTGCATATTAAGTATCTGGCTGTAAGTAACTGGTATATTTTCCAACATAATAGGTTTATGTCAATCTGGTTGAGTCACCAGAACTCCATGAAAAATGTATTCTGCTTGTTTACCTACTTTCCTCATCAGCAAACTGATCTTGGGGTCAACCCAGAGATTAGCAGTATCTGGAAAAACAAACTGAGACAATGTAAAAGAAAGGAGAAAAAATACCTAAAGCATGTGAGAATACTACAGCATCCTTCTCCCACCCGCCCAATTAAAGACTCACTACACTATAATAACTCCATCAGCATCATCTAAAAGCAAGTATAAAAGGTGATTTATCTAAGCTTCTGGGGTAGGCCCGTGCATTTTGATACTGTCCCTTCCATCCTCCTTCCTGAAGCTCATAATCATACTGACACACAGGCAGAATATCCCCATTAAATCCCAAAGACATGGGAATCAGTTGTGAGGGCTTGTGTGTGCATGTGACTAGGAAGAGAAAGAAGTGTGAGAGGCAAGTTCAGAAATTAAGACAAAGAGCTGTGAGAGATAAATGTCCAAAAGTAAAGTTTTGGACTTCAGAGTTTCTGTAGTAGCTCAGTTCAGAGATCATCCATCAAGAGCTTCCTATAAGCTATGCTCTGTGCTGTGCCCTGAGACTTCCCTGTCCATAAACAGCATATTTCTAGTGAACTTGACCTGAGACTTTCTTAACTGGAAACTGACAAGTATGTTATAGCTAGCAGCCTAGGAACACTTTGTTAAATGTTCTTCCTTTCTGGTTGCAAAGCATGTCTAATTTCGAAATCTCTTCACTGTAAGTGATACAGCCTCTGACGGAAGACACAACCCCAGACTGTGAAAATTCATCCATCTGACATCACAAAGTCAATTATTTAGGAATACATTGTCAAATAAGGAGTTGTTTCCTCACAAGCTAATAGTTTGTCTTTGAAAAAAAATGGCACATAAAAATACTTTTAAGTTTATTTTAAAAACCTCTCATCATACCTACTAGTATATGTAGGACTTTATTTTAAAGCACTTAAAATATATTTTTGTACTATATAACATGGTAGTACAAAAATTATCACAGGAAGAGTGTTCCCAAACTTCCTTTCTCCCCTGTTTCTAATTCCCTCTCCCCTTCCTAAATTAGAAGGATTGCAACTTGTAGAGACAGAGGTTAATTCTGAGCCATGATAAAGTACTAGAAAAGAAGGTGGGAGGCTGAGCAGTAAACAGAGTTCAATTGGACCCAAGAACAGCCATTTGGAGTGTAAGGAACATGTACGGGAGGAGAAAGAAGATTTTGTAGGTGCAGCTATGGACTATGTTTTTTTTTCCTCTTCAAAACCCTTGAAAACCCTGGAATAATTCTTAATTTAGCTAATAATTGGTAATTATTTGGGCTATTCAGCTATTCGCCTGACTACTCTGAGGCTGGACCCCACATTCTTGGACATAAGGGCCTCAGAGAAAAACAGAAATGCTGCCAGGGCCTCCCAGTCACAGCTTCTGAGCCATGGTGGCCTCAGTTAACGCATACCTTCAGAAACACCCTCCCCACAATTCCATCCAAAGCAAAGAACCCGGAGAATGATTTCAAGCAGACATAACAGATGCCAAGAGTTCAGAGAAATGGAGAAAAATGGAGAGAGCGGGGAAAAAAATTACTTAATCACAGGAAGAAAGAGAGGAAGCCCAGGTGGGAGGAAAGGACACTGGCAGGCAGAGATAGGGTTGCAGAAAGGATGAATGCCCTTGAATGAAACTCCAGTGAGTTAGAAGAGGTTCCCCATAATGGGGAAGCAGTCCATAGTTCCTGTGAATGATGGGCAAAATGAGAACCTGAATAAGCCTGAATAACCCGAATAAACCTGAGTAAACTGAAGGGGAAAGGGCCCAGAAGGCACTGGCTTTGGGCTGCACTGTTCTTTCTCCCCCCATCCCATGGGCACTGGCCTGCACCTGCAGGTTGCATCCTGGCATCTGTAAAGTGCTGCCAGCTCACCACATTCTACTCAATCAAGAGATTTATTGGCAGTCCCCTTTGCCTTCCTCTGTCAGTAATCACCACAGACATATCAAAACCAAGGGGAAAACGTCACATCCTGGTACAGACAATAAGGAAAATCAGATTCCTCTAAAAAGCCTGATTTAAAAGCAATTTTGAAAGTGGTGGCAGTGAGAAAAACCATTTATTTTACCTGAAGATCTGAGCAAAGAACTTTGGAACATTTCTTCACATTGCCTAACTGGCAAAATTGACAAAGGTCCGAAAGGTAAATTTTCTGAAAGTGCATAAGCCATAAGATACATTTAAAGTACTTTCAGAATTTCAAGATGACTGAGTGTGAGAGAGTGTGTCTAACACTCCCCATCCCAGACATATGAAAATGCCCAATGGAATATACAAACATGGGGAAATCTATATTCACTCACTCATCTGTTAAATATGTATTGAACTTTTACTATGTACCAATTCTAACTCTAAGATACCAGGTAAACAGTTGAAAATAACAGTCAATATTAGACAGATCAACGAGATAGAAAATTAACAAGGATAGCCAGGACTTGAATTCAGACCTGGAACAAGTAAACTTAACAATTATTTACAGAATTCTCCACCCCAAATCCACAAAACATACATTTTTCTCAGTATCACATTACACCTATTTTAAAAGTGACCACATAATTGGAAGTAAATCACTCCTCAGCAATTGCATAGCATTTCACAGGTTTAAATAAAATATT
>CAUYLG010015022.1:0-12753 GCA_963573385.1 Cacajao melanocephalus | reverse complement strand
CTAAATATCCTAATGCAGATGAAGTGCCTTGCTTATAACAGGTATTCAATAAATAGTTGTTTAAAAATGACTCGTTTGGCACAAGTTTTAAAGAACTGAAACACAGGAGTAGGCAGATGTCTTGTCTAACTGATGGTGATTAATTTCCTTCTCAGCTCAGTGTAGTCCTCAACTATCACATCTTACACCCGATCAGGGAATTCGTTCAACCGCAACCACCCTTGTGGTTTTTTTGGACTCAAAGCTAGTGGTGTTCATTCTACTTGCCTCTGTCACTTCAAAGACTTCAAAGCTCTGAGTTTTTCCTGTTGACAGTTTCGAAAAAGAAGTTATCTATTACTTTTTGCTCTTGGATCCCCTATATATACCACTATATATTCCCCCTATATATAATCTGGCACGAACTAGGGCATTCTGGGGTCCCTGGCAGGCTGTTCCCAGATCACACAGTCATGGCAACTCTTTACTGAGTTAGGAATAGGGAAAAGGTAGAAAGGCCTGTAGTCCTTTTTCTGCTCCCTTTATTCAAGGCTTAGAGAGTCTTGATCCCCAATCTTACATATAAGTGTATGTGTGTGTGTGTGTGTGTATATATATATATATATATATATGTAGATATATATATATGTACACTTTAAGTTCTGGGGTACATATGCAGAATGTGCAGGTTTGTTACATAGGTATGCACATGCCATGGTGGTTTGCTGAATCCAACACCCCGTCATCTACATTAGGTATTTCTCCTAATGTCATACCCCTACCCTCCCTTATACCCCCACCCCATGCTATCCCTCCCCTTGCCCAGGGAGGGCAACACATGCTGCCCTCCCTGCATCCATGTGTTCTCATTGTTCAACACTCACTTATGAGTGAGAACATGTGGTGTTTGGTTTCCTGTTCTTGTGTCAGTTTACTGAGAAGGAAGGTTTCCAGCTTTATCCATATCCCTGCAAAGAACATGAACTCATCCTTTTTTATGGCTGTATAGTATTCCATGGTGTATATGTGCCACATTTTCTGGATAACAGTCTATCATTGATGGGCATTTGGGTTGGTTCCAAGTCTTTGCTATTTTGAACAGTGCCACAATAAACATACATGTGCATGTGTCTTTATAGTAGAATGATTTATAGTCCTTTGGGTATATACCCAGTAATGGGATTGTTAGGTCAAATGATATTTCTAGTTCTAGATCTTTGAGGAAGTGCCACACTGTTTTCCACAATGGTTGAACTAATTCATACTCCCACCAGCAGTGTAAAAGTATTCCTATTTCTCCATATCCTCTTCAGCATCTGCTTCTTGATTTTTTTAATGATCGCCATTCTAACTGGTGTGAGATGGTATCTCAATGTGGTTTTGATTTGCATTTCTCTAATAACCAGTGATAACGAACTTTTTTCATATGTTTATTGGCTGCATAAATGTCTTCTTTTGAAAAGTGCCTGTTCATATCCTTTGCTCACTTTTTGATGGGGTTGTTTTTTTCTTGTAAATTTCTTTAAGTTCTTTGTAGATTCTGGATATTAGCCCTTTGTCAGATGGGTAGATTGCAAAAATTTTTTCCCATTCTGTTGGTTGCCAGTTCACTCTAATGATAGTTTCTTTTGCTGCATAGGAGGGAGCTCTTTAATTAGATCCATTTGTCTATTTTGGTTTTTGTTGCCATTGCTTTTGGCGTTTTAGTCATGCAGTCCTTGCACTTGCACATGCCTATATCCTGAATGTTATTACCTAGGTTTTCTTCTAAGGTTTTTATGGTATTGGATCTTATGTTTAAATCTTTAATCTATCTGGAGTTAATTTTTGTATAAGGTATAAGGAAGGAGTCCAGTTTCAGCTTTCTACATATGGCTAGCCAGTTTTCCCAACACCATGTTCTGTCAAATGTATTTTTAACAGCCTGGGACACCGTAACACAGAGAAGATAATCATTATTAGAATGTAATGAGGAGAATGTACATATCTTGGGAATTACCATATATGCATGTTCACCTCTTTCTCCTCACTTTTCCCACCAAGTCAGACTCCAGATCCTTATTCCATTTTTGGGACTCCAGAAATTCACCAGGGATATTCCTCCAAACATTTATGATACCTCCTTTTCTCTTGCTGATATAATTGCCCATCTGCAATTATATATATAGTATCAAGACCCACGTTCTGATAGTATCACGCTGGTGAGTAAGTTTTAGCACATGAATGGGGAGAGGGGCATTCAGACCATACCAGTTACAGTCCTACTTTTCATGTCTACGCCTTTCTTCAGACTGAGCCTTGGGAAGATATAAGGTGAAAAAAAAAAGAAGAAGAAGAAGAACAGGATAGAAAACATATCTATGGAGCCCTTTCTATGTCCCAGGTTCCTTTTCCATATATTGCCTTGTTTCTGTCTCATGGTTTTGGGGAATCTGTTACATCAGGAGCAGGTGAGTAAGAAAATACTTGAAGTTGAGGAATTAGGTGGTCTAAGACAGTGGCTCTGTGGGAAGTTACACGGAAATGGGCTCTGATCCACCACGGGGCTGTGAGCGCTCTACTCTCATTTGTATTCCAGCAGAACTGCGGACATCCCTGGCCAGCCCTGTGTAAAGGAAGTCAGGAAAAGCACACACGGAGGGGCCCCCGTTCTGGACTGTAACAGAGGCAAAAGTGTTAGGCTTGCCAAGAAACGCTTCTGGGAAGTTACAGGACTTCCTTTTTCTCCATTTAAACTTGAAATGACTTCACTATCCTTCACTACCCTTCTTTCCCCCATTGTAATTTAGGAGATACCCAACATGAGCTGACAGCAGGAACAATAGCTCTAAATTATACCAAGAGTTTAAATATCATTTTAACACTTAGTACCATTTTAAATGTTGTGCATTGCTTCTATCTAATATCTCGGTATTTTCCTTGTTGCCTTGACCTTAGTTTCGACTAGAAGCTCTTCTGTGAGGTAGCAAAAGAGTTCAGCTTCCGGAGGTTACCAAGCCTCCCAGAACCATCTTTCCACAAATGCAGGTATCAATATGTGACATAAAGTGAACAGATTCACTTTCTTCATGCCACATGGGTTCAATGAATATCCTAATTCCAGAAACACATCTAAAGTTCAAGGACATATTGTAGCAGTTTGACTTTCTGGAGCAAGAACTAATATATGATTCACACAAAAATAAGAACGCTATTAAAAATTGTCAACAGTCTACAATTAATATGCACTGCCAAACCATCCAGTGCCTCATTGTTTTTAAACACTTGGTTTAAGTTTCCCGTATTCCTGATACTGTCTGAAAACAGGAAACAATCCTTCACATCTAGTGCGATACCTGACACTTGCTATGTGCTATACAACAAATGTTATGTAAATACATGCATTAGTAAATAAAAAGCCCAGAGAAACTGTTTAAAAGACAAAGACAAGGAGATTAACCTTTTCTTCGAGGAAATATTGAGGAGGAACACCCTAACACTTATAGTCTAGATAAAATAGAATTTTAACTATTATTTTACTGAAACCAAAATTTCCTGGATTTTCACACTAAAAGTATTAGATTCTTAAAATAGGAGTTATTTTTCTTGACAATCACTTATCGTCCTCAGATATATAATGCAAAACACGTCCATTTCATACCAAATAGCCACCCTTCCAGCGCGTCTGGGAAACATTTTGATATGATGAATATGGCTCTTGTCAAACATGTTATTCTCCATCTAAATGCAAATTCATTTACAAATGACAAAGCAATAAAGAAAATCATAATCATTTTTGCTTAAGTTTTGACACAGGAAGTCATCAAGGACAGCTCAGGGACTCTCTCTCTGGGGCTCCCAAGAACAAAAGCTAAACTGCAGCAGTCTGTCTCTACCTGGAGGGATAGACCCTCCTCCAGATGGTTCAAGTCAACAGACCCTGCTTTCCCTTTGCAGTTTCAAAGGCATCCAGTAACAGATGCTTCTCCCCCGAGTTCCATCCAAGCACCCCTTCCCCTCTCACCCTCCATAATTTTCTTAAAAATTCTTATACTCCCAAGTCTGTGTGTACATCCTGGACCTTTATTCTGAGTCCTGGCATGTAGCACTTTCCCTGGGTGCCTTCTCTGTCATTTTCTTTACGTTCCTCAGCCGCTCTCCACCCTCCCCGACAACTCCAGCCACCCAACCCCTGCTCCAAAGCACCTCTTATTTTGTCATATTTCCCACACTGGTTAATAATGGCGCCATCCACACAGCCCCCAAAGAGAGCCTCAAAGTCATTTTTAATTCCTCCCTCCATCCGTTCACTCCCTTTAGCCTAATCGGTCACCACGTCCTGACCCTACATCTTTGAAATACTGCCTGAATTTCTTCATTCTTTTCTCTCCTACCCTTGCTTGGACTACGGCCATTACCACCCAAGTCTCTGCTTAGGGTTTCATCCTGCGCTAATTTATCCTCAACATTACCTTCACAGTAGCATTCCAAATATGTAAATATGATCATGTGGCTTAGTCCATCGCTTAAAAATGTGTGATGACGTTCAAAAATTTTTTAAATAATTTAAATGTTTAACGGGACACCATCGCTTTTCACGACAAAGCCAGGTCCCTCTGCATGGCCTTCATGAGGCAGTTGGTGAGTTTCAGAATCTGACCCTCGACTCACAATTTCCTGTATGTATCATAGTCAACCATGCCAGCCAGGAATGTTACATGATCACAGAATATATAAATAAAAGGAGGTGACAGTTTTGCCATCCTCAGAAGTAGTTAGATGACACTAGAATTCTGTATTCAGAAAAACAGAATTGTACAATGTTTAAAAGTGTAGACTCTTAATGTCAGCTGCGGAGTTTATATCCTGACTCCTCTACTTACCAGTTTTGAGCAAGTTACGTAACCTTCATTAGTAAAATAGGAATAATAAAAGTATCTATCTTATAGGGGTTTTGTGGCAACTAAATTAATCAAAATATACAAAGCAACATGACATACTAAATGTTAATATTGTAATGCCCATAATACTTCAGGAAAGATATTAACCAATGGAGCATGGCCTGACAAGGTGACCGGAATATGAAGAAAAATTGAGATTATGCCGTGTGAAGAACAGTTGTAGTTATACGCAGTTAATAGCAAAGAAATGTTGGCAAGACATTACATGGCAAGATGTACTGAAATATCTGGAAAGCAACGCAGAGTGTTGAACCAGGAACATTAGTGGAACTCTTGGGAAACAAATTCCAGCTCAAATTCTAGAAACACTTTTCATCAAACAGAAATGTCTAACAATAAGAAAGGTTGTCACCAGAGAAAGTGGGTTCCCCTCTACTAAAGATGTTTAACCAATAGGTGGATAACTCCTCATTTACAATATTTCAAAGAAACGGATGCAAAAAAATTCAGGGGAGAAAAATGACTTCTAAGGGACTTAGGAGTCTCAGATGACAAAGGGCTTAATATGTCACCTAACAGTAAATAGGTGTTTATAGCAATTATTTTTAGCAAAGTCCACAAAGCATAAATATTCATGGCACAAGCTTAGGTGGATTTGTCATGTAGTTTCCCTTAATAACCCTGTTTACCCAGTGATGGGTAAAATACAGATCTAGGGCTGTATCACATCATCTGAAATTATTTCCCCAGCTCCATGAGTCCTCACAGACAACTCTAGACAAGTGCTCACAAGTGCTGGCTGTCCCTGGCTGTTCCAGCTGCATTTCCTTTTGTTCCCATGGAAGTTTCTTAAAACACACGATGACTATTTTTTACCTCTACAATTTGCTTGCAGTATTGCTTTTCATTCATTTAACATGTTTTGAAAGCAATATGGCAAAGGGAATTTGAGAGTTTATTTTGACCATATGTGTCACTTTCAAGAAGGTGAAAAAGTTCAGAAACAAAGAAATTGAGTCATCTTTTGACCTTAATACTACTGAAGCTTTAAGACAAATCCATTAGAAAGAGCTACCCACTTGAATTCCTGTGTACCAATAATTATTAAAAATAAAGAAACAGGCTAAGACCAGCTTAATGGCCAACTCAAAGCCACATGGTCAATAAGGAGGAAAGCAGAGTCAATCATGTGAGTCTGATGTCAAAAATATGCCTGATTCCTACCCTTTAAGCTACACACACACACTCACGCACGCGCGCACACACACATTTGCACACACACTCACAAACTCACTCTTACACACTCACACTCTCACACACTCACACTGTCACACACACACTTGCACACACACTAACACACACACACACACACACACACACACACACACGTTCCAGGCTCACTCCCTGCATCATAGACCCAAACACGTCTCAAATGTCAAAGGCAGGAGAAACCGCTGTGCCATTCTCTGTGGTCCTGAAACATCTTTCACCCCGAGGAACACGCCGAGGCCAGTCTGAATCTGAATATAATATCTGATGTTAGAGTTTGCACTTGCACATTACTGTCTGGCCTGGGTTTGTCCGCTGGCTCAGGACTAGCCAGCGAGGCTCTCCCTCCCTGTAGCTCCAGCACCCTCCAACCCGACTCCTGGCACCTGGCCACTGGGCGTTTCCTTACCACCACCTGCGCAAGAGGGATGTTATAATTTAGTCATTCAATCACCTGCTTCAGCTGCAGTGTCAAGACCTATGATGCTGTGGCTGGTTATGAACGGCACAGCGTCAAGTCATGCATGGCCTTCAGGACCTGGAAATTCCACGGCATGGATTACAAGAAAATGTCTGAAATGTGAGGGGAAGGAATTAAGGAAGCATCATCTCACAATGATACTTGAGGGGCAACAGGAATGTGCCGTGATGAATCCTCCTGTACCAAGTACCAGCTCCTCCCAGCCCAAGTCTGGACTTTTCACAGCAGGTTATTCTCCAGCTGCACAATATGGACCTTCCACATAAGGAGACCCCAGCCTCCCACCCAGCCTCCACACAAAATGCTCGCCTCAGTGAGCCTAGGTGACGGCCTTTCCCAGAAAATCTTTGCACTGTGACTCATTCTCTTTGGTGATCAATTTCCACTTCTTCCAGGAGACCATCTCTAAAGTTTATAGTTATGATCCCCTCCTTGAAGTGAGAGGCTGCAAACTCTTTCTTGGGTTTGCTTACAGACGATGGAAAGCCATTGATGATGTAAAGAAGTAAACGAGAAGAACTGCACTGGCATAGATAAAGATCAGGAAGAACAAGGGGGAACGTGACTTTTTTCTTTACAGGTTGTAAATTCGAATTAGAAAAAGTTCAAATATCATAGTCAATACGTCCTTCAAGTTACATTGAATGTATAGATTCTTCCTCCGTTCTGTCTTCTCAGTTTATTTATTAAAGGCTCCACTTTGTACTGTAGAGTTTCTTCATATCAATTTTGATGACTGATCCCCACAATATTTTAAAACATATTCCTCTGTCCTCTTTACTTTCTATAAATTGTTCATAGGATCTAAGGGATTAATTATATCGAGGTTAAGGGGTTTTATTTGCAAGACTAAATCATAATCGATATTGTGGTTGTTCTTTTTGGTGATAAAAATCATTCACAATCACAGTCTCAGTACATTAACCCACTAAGAGTTGCGAAGTGATGACAGTTTAATTCTACTACCCCATCCTCATTAGCTAGGTTAAACACCTCTCCAAAAAGAAAAAAGAAAAAACTTTACTTCACCTACTATTTGGTTTCCCGGTGCTTTAGTTAATAAAAGAAATATAGGATAAATGATAGACTCTTTTCTTATGCTTACCAGGTTTCAGTATAATACATTGATCCTCAAGCATCTTCTAATGGTGACCAATTAGTTTTTTTTTTTTAAAAAAAAAAGCACCATGAAATTCTGGGTTAAATACATTTGCTGCATTTCTGGTTATTTCAGTTGTTGTCCTGATTGATGCTTAGATTGCCCTTTCTTCAGGTTGGTCCCTGAGCTCTTTTGAAGCAAACCTGACAGTCTTTAGATGCCCCACTATCTAGTGTAATTCATCTTCCATACTTCCTGCCCCACACCTGGAATCAGCCTCCTCCCTAAGGAATCTTTATTCCTTTCAGGGACAATGCTGGCATTTTCTCCAACAATCCTAATCCATCCTGACGCCTATTCCACGTCTCACTTCACCCCAACCCCACGCCTCCCAGCTGACATTCAGGGGTGCAATGAGGCATGGGAAGATCCTCATGAATTTGGTGACAAATAGGCTTAGGCTCCAAGATGGCTGAAGCCCAGGGATGCCTGTGATGTAACGACTTGGTAGAAATAATAAAATGATGGTAGTATAATTTGAAATGGCTATTTTGGCACAGCCATAGCAAAATGTCCTGCTGTAAGGCAAGTTAACCAGTTAGGAGGCAAGTTGAGTATTTCAGGAAAAGCAAGGCGATAGGTATTGGGGTCAAACTAACTTGGGTTTGAATCCCAGATCTACACTTCAACATTTGCCTGACCTTGGACAAACCACTTAACCTCCCTCAGCCTCAGTATCCTCATTCATGAAATGGGGCGGTAATGACACATACCTGATAGGGCTGTCAATGTAATACATATAGAACATAAGACCTACTACATAGCAAGTGCTCGACACATAAAAACAGTGATTATTTTTGACATTTTATTATTGCTGCTAAAATTGATATAATGACAGAGGGCAGACGCTAGCCACGGGTGACCACGGAGCTCTCCAAATGTGGTTGGTCTGCATTGAAAAGGGTGTGAGTATAAAATATGCACTGAATTTCAAAGCCTTGGCGAAAGTGATGTCAATTATACCATTATTTTTTTATTTTTATTACATGATGAAATGATAATATTTAGGGCATATTGGGTTACATAAAATATATTATTAGAATTAATTTTTTCTGTTTCTTTTATTATTTTAACATGATGCTAGAACATTTAAAATTACATATGTGCTTCA
Organism: Cacajao melanocephalus; assembly: GCA_963573385.1. Taxonomy (NCBI): domain Eukaryota; kingdom Metazoa; phylum Chordata; class Mammalia; order Primates; family Pitheciidae; genus Cacajao; species Cacajao melanocephalus. Next base: position 3,874 of record CAUYLG010015022.1, on the reverse strand, counting down.
CATTGTACTTCTCCTAGCGATATTGAGAAGATATTTTTGTTTATTTTTGTTTACAGTGAAGGGGACCAAATGGATTAAGAATATATTATAAGCAAGGGTTTGGTGGCTGCTGGGATGAGGGGTGAGGAGCAAGGAGGAGTGAGGGACCTCCTCAAGGTTTCCGGCCTGCATCATTTCTTTCATGGAGCCTGTGAACCTGCACCTTCTAACATGAAGCCGCTTTTAATGACTGCTTCTTAACAGACTGATGTCTATTTTCCCAAGAAAACAACTACCTGTATTGGCTGCTTTTCCCTACGGGCAAAGAGGCCGTTCTTCTGGGTCTTGATAGCAGATGGTTGGAAAAAGTAACCAAATCTGTTCCTTTGAGAAAAATAATTTATATTTATTAGAACCTATCATGTTCCAGACATTGAACATGTCTTTTTGCTTCATGGCAAAACACTTGTTGGAGACAGCTATTACCACCTTCATTTCATAGATAAAGACATTGAGATTCAGAGGTTAATTAGCTTACCCCATGTCATACAGCCAGGAAGGAACAGAAGCGAGAGGCAAAACAAGGCCATCTGCCTTCTCGATCCATGCTTCCTCTTTGTGAATTGGGTTGTCTTTTAGGAGTATATGTGTAGATTGAAGAATTCAAGATCCTAAGTTCTGTCAGTCACTCATCTAAAGTGGTTTCTCCCAATCCCCTGGGTTCTAAGTCCCTAATTTAGAACTCAAGAATCTATATGCTACGAAACGTAGGAGATGCAAGCTCTTCAACTACTCTAAGTTATTTATGTTATTTCTAGAGCTTCCTTGGCACCTGAGTCATCCTATCAAACATTTTCAGGCAATTCTGAAAGCACAGATTTTTTAAAAGAATGAGTATCTAATTTAATATTCCTCAAGAGTCTTTCACCACAGAATCCAAGCAATCTGACCTGATCCGGTTTTTCTTTGACCTGTAGCCATTTAAAGAGAATCATTATTCCTGTTAACTGATTTTTTTAAACATATCTTTAAGTATAACCCTTCAGCAAGTCAGAGTAGGATTTAGAATTTAAAATACCTTTTCCTTTATCTGATTAGTGTCTTTTGCATTGTAAAAGTCTGCTTTTAATAGAGGATCCATTTGCTTCCAAGTGGCCTTTCACCTGAAACCTTAAAGAAAAAAACTATCCAGAAAACACAAAAAGTATCCACTCTTAAGGTTGGCAGCTGGCCCACAATATCTCTGACAAATGCTAATACTCAATGATTTCTCCGAATCATGTCTCAGATCCCTTCAGTCAGGCTAACATTCTTAATTTAGCATGTTAGGAATCAGGCAAAAATATGCCCAAAAGTCTTAAATGAAAAAAGAATTAAAGATAAAAAATATTTTTAAAAATCTAATAAACATCTACCTCAAAGCATTTAACAATCAAACTCCCAAAGGTCAGGAATAAAGAAAGGATCCTAAAAGCAGAAAGAGAGAAAAGATGTAAATAACATACAAAGAAGTTCCAGTATGTCTGGGAGCAGACATCTCAGTGGAAACCTTTCAGGCCAGGAGAGAGTGGCATGACATATTTAAAGTGATGAAGGAGGCCGGGCGCGGTGGTCCACGCCTGTAATCCCAGCACTTTGGGAGGCCGAGGTGGGCGGATCACGAGGTCAAGAGATTGAGACCACCCCGTCTCTACTAAAAATACAAAAAAATTAGCTGGGCGTGGTGGCGCGCGCCTGTAGTCGCAGCTACTCGGGAGGCTGAGGCAAGAGAATCGCTTGAACCCGGGAGGCGGAGGTTGACAGTGAGCCGAGGTCGCGCCATTGCACTCCAGCCTGGTGCCTGGTGACAGAGTGAGACTCTGTCTCAAAAAAAAAAAATGTGATGAAGGAAAAGAAAACTTTCATCATAAAATAGTATACCCACCAAAAACATCTTTCAAACGTGAAGGAGAAAAGATCTTCACAGACAAAGAAAAGCTGAAGGAGTTCATCAATACCAGACCTGTCTGCAGGAAACGCTAAAGGAGTCCTCAATCTGAAAGGAAAGGATGCTAAGCAATAAGAAATCATCTGAAGGCACAAAATCCACTGACAGCAGCAAGTACACAGACAAACTCAGAATATTATAGCATTGTAATTGTGGCATATAAAGTACTCATATATTGAGTAGAAAGACTAAAAGATAAACGTATCAAAAATAATAATTACAACATCTTTTCAAGGCATAGTATAAAAAGGAATAAATAGAAATGACAAAAAGTTTAAAAGGGGGAGGAATTGGGTTAAAATGTCTAATTTTTATTAGTTTTCTCTTTGCTTGTTTGTTGTTTTTGTTTGTTTTTGAAATCACTGTTAAGTTGTCATCAGCTTAAAATAATGGGTTATAAGATATTATTTGTTAGCCTCATGATAACCTCAAATTTAAAAACCTGCAACAGATGCACAAACAATTAAAAGTGAGAAATTAAAACATACCACTAGTAAAAAAAATTACCTTCACAAAAAGGAAGATGGGAAGAAAAGAAGGAAGAGAAGACTGCAAACTGACCAGAAAGCAAGTAACAAAACTGCAGGAGTACAACTCTACTTATCAATAATAACATCGGATGGAAATAAACTAAAGTCTTCCATCAAAAGACACAGTAGCTAAATGGATTTTTTTAAAAAGACCAAATGATCTGTTGCCTACAAAGATTTCTTCACCTATATACACACGTAGACTAAAAATAAAGGAACGGAAAAAGATATTCCTTGCAAATGAAAACCAAAAAAGAGCAGGAATAGCTATACTTACATTGTATGAAAGAGATTTCAGGACAGAAACCAGTGCTAGACTAAGAGCTGCAGCTGGGGAGGTGCCACTGGCAAGCCTGCAGCCGGACGCCCTCTCGGTGGTGCCTGTGTTGGGTGCTGCAGCACCTGTCTGAGCACTGGGCACACCCGAGGGGCAGGCTCAGCTCCCACCCAGCCCTCCCATCTGGGCTGGTGCTTGGAGGCTGTGCTGCCACCGCTGCCCTTTCTCTCAGGCCACATAGCCCAGTAAACACACCGCAAGCTACACAGACAGTGTCCATGTTCTGCTGCCAAGCCACCATGGAATCACTCAGCCCTTGGAGCCCAAATGTACACAGCCCTGCCCTCAGACATACCTCTATTAAATGTAATAGTCAGCCTTCATCAATACTAATTTTCAACTGCAGAATCAAATATATGGCCCTACTCTGCACCAGATTTAATAGCCATTCCTCATTACCACTTTCAGCTGTGGAACTGCAGACAGTTGATGATGAAGCAATGACATTGTAAATGAATATCAAGTGAGGGGAGCAGAATGACGACCAAGATGGAGGTTCTAAAACATGACAACAAGAATTTTCTCTCAGTGATAACATGGCAGAGAAATAAACTGGGGAAAAAATGATAAAGTTTCTCTAAACAGGACCTCAAAGCTGGACTACAGTGGTGGAGGGAAGGAAGTGAGAGAGCTAGCCACCAAGCAGAAGGTGACCCCCTTCACCATGGGGTCAATGGAGAGCAGAAGGACTCAGATGCTTCCAGCCCAGTCCCCAGGCAGATATACTCCTGGAAGCCCCACGGCACGAGATGGAGGTTCCTAGAACCAAGAAGAAAGAGAAGCAGGGTTCTGAGCAGAAGAGTATTAAGAAGAAGCCTGTCCAACACAAGCTAAAATAGACAAATGGGATCTAATTAAACATCAGAGCTTCTGCACAGCAAAAGAAACTATCATTAGAGTGAACCAGCAACCAACAGAATGGGAGAAAAATGTTGCCATCTACCCATCTGACAAACGGCTAATATCCAGAATCTACAAAGAACTTAAGCAAAGTTACAAGAATAAAACAAACAACCCCACCAAAAAGTGGGCAAATGATAT